>APFE031481476.1:14798-48466 GCA_000404065.3 Pinus taeda | reverse complement strand
TTGCGCCAAAATTAGCCTGCGGGCCCACTTAGTGAAGGCGACTCCTTTCCACTAAGCTCCATCATCTTGTTGCATTCTCAACAAGCATTTCTTGTTGCACACTTTTCAACACTTTTCACATGGATCTACTTGTACATCGGGCGAAGATTGAACGAGTTTGAAGACCCTGGATCTAGTTTCATCCATCCGGGCTGTGATATATTCAGGAATATAAAGACATCAAATGTACACAAAAGTTGCACAGATGATCATCCAAGCTAAGGGATGATGACTCTACATATAAAGAATCACCAGTCTGCAACTGTAGACGATTATCTGTTCTATGTACAAGGAAATGAATTTATAAAGTTGAGCATGGGAATGCCCACCTTAGCTAGATCATGGAAAATTATATTGTGATGATGTATTGTATTGTATCTTATACAGGTTACCTTCCAGGTCGAATACCTTGGATCCTCATGATAAAGCATTTCACTCGATATCAAAAGATTTACAACTTCGTGCTTTAGGGGGCAACTATTATAGACATATTTGGGCACTGTAAGCCCAATATTATATGTCAATAAACCAAGGGCTCTTTAACCCCTAAAAATGTTGTTTGATACCCTAAAAGATTGTGGTCAACTGATTACATCATTCCCCAGAAGTTCCACCTGAAAAACCACTCAAAACTAGCCAAAACTGGACCATACTGATTGCTCCACTGTCAAGGTGCAATGCATACTGACTCCTACACTAGCCAGGTGTGATGCATACTGAAGAGGTCTTCTGTGGGGTGCAATGAGGGAGAATGGAAAAATGTCTGAGACAGTTTTCTAAGTGGATACTCATGGAATCTTCTAGAAACTTCTCTAATGACACTTGCCTCTCTGAATTTGCCCAGGGATGAGTAAGAGATCCAAGAAATTTCCAAGTGGAACCAAGAAAAACAAGTGGAATGAAACTAATAAAAAACCTAGAGGTGACTCACACCGTTGCAGACATCTATAAATGGATCCCTCATCTGAGAGATCTAGAGGCTGGAATTTTGTAATTTGTAAGGAAGTGCTGATAGTTTGTCTTTGAGAAGGAACATTGTATTGTTGGGTGATCTTGCTTTTAATGAGGTGAAGAGGGCTTTGATGCTAGGAGGATGATGCTGGATCAGATAGCTCAGTTGTAATCCTCTCTTCTATTATTAATACAATTCTTTGAGTTTTCCTCCATACAATCATGTATTTGTGAATGTTGTTATTTGTAAATGCCATTGTATGCTCATTGTATTTCTGATTATACAATGCTTATGATATCATAGATCGAGATTCTTTGATGGTGTTGTGTTACTTCATTTCTACAGGTATTCTCTAAGAAAGAAAAGTAGGAGAAGAGTTGCAAGCTCTGTCAAGGAGGAGAGAAATCAAGAAAGGAGTCAAGCAAAAGATCTAGGTTGGTCCTTTTGCTTCTCTCTTATCTATCATACATAGAGGAAATTGAAAATTGCTTTGATTGTTTGTTTCTAGGATAACTGCCAATCCTAGTGGGACTAGCAGATCGAAAATACAGTAGCTTTCCCAGAAACAAGGCCCCCATACAACAATGCTCCAGCTTTATTTCCTTCACCACCTCCTCAACCACAAATTTTACACCCTGCTCCACCTAAACAACTCCATATGCTTGCCCAACCAAAAATAAACCTGAACAACAGACAGACACAACAAATATATAGTGGAGAGTGTTGGGTGTGTAACATGATTATCTAGAGGTCTTTGTTTTAGTCGGATGTATACCCCAGGAAGATTGTACACCCCTCCACATGGGGGGGTGCAGGGGGCACTTGTCCCCCTCATGGGGGTCTGTGGGGGGCTAATCCCCCCTGGCTGGGGGGTCTTGGGGCCAGTGGTACCCTGGCGGGGGTTTTGGAGGCAGCGCCCCCGAAGCTAAAAACAGATGTAAAATTTCCTTGTAAAAGTATAGTAATTTATAGTCAATCTGAGTCGTTCATTAGGTGGATGATCTGAGGGTAGAACTTATGTTTAGTTTAGGGTTTTTTTCCCTAGAAGGAAACCCCTCTCTTTGTATGAGGGTATTGTATTGAGGCTATGTAATAGATTTGTATTCTTTGAGCGAGAAACAGAGAGGTGAGACTGTGAGAGAAAACAAAGGATATTACAGAGGATCTGTTGTAGGTTGTGTCTCTTCATTTTTTGCTGGATAATATAAAGGAAGGGCTGGTTGTTCAAGGTGGACGTAGACCAAACTGGGTGAACCACGTATATTTGTGTCTCTCTAGTGTTATGTGTTTTGTGTTTTTCCGCATATCATATGTCTTGGATTTCTCTATCATATATAATATTTTTCTAACAGAGAGACATCCTATCTTGCTTATGCTGTGGAGATTCATAAAATCAACCTGAGATCTAGGAGAGAACTCTTGGACAACCAACCTTTACCTCCACTTAGGGAGAGTGAGGAAAAAAGAAAGGAAAGCATTGCTAAAGTAAATCCACCACCCTTTCTTGAGAGATTAACCCAACCAATCCAGCCTACCCTATAAGAGACTGAAATTCTTTGAGAATTGAAAAATCTACGTGTCAAAATTGCACTTCTCCAAGCTATAAAAGATGTACCTATTTACAACAAGTTGATTAAGGAGAAGTGCTTCAAACATCCAGGGAGGCAAAAAAGAGATGCCCCTACCATTAATGTCATTGGACAACTTTCCGACATAATGTTGGGGCAGGTAATCTGTCCAAAGTACTTGGACCCTGGAAGCCCTGTAGTAAATGTGCACATCAATGAAACCATTGTCCCCCACACTTTGATTGATCTTGGGGCTGCCATTAATGTGATGACCAAGGACACCATGCTCAAGCTCAACCTCCAAGGTTCATTGAGAAAGACCACAAGAGTCCTACAACTTGCAGACCGCTCCAAAGTGACCCCTGAGTGGATTGTGGAGGATGTGATGGTCTCTATTGACTCTTGGGAGTATCTTGTAGATTTCCTAGTTCTCCAACCTAAGGCCAAGCTTACTGGTTACCCTCTCATCCTTGGGAGGCCTTGGTTAGCCACTGTCGATGCCTACATTAGCTGCAGGGCTGGAAATATGACTATACAAAATAGGCATATGTCTAAGTAGTTAGTCCTATACCATCTTGCTTAGCCATCTCTAGAACATGACTTACCTTTATGGCTGGAGGAGGAGGAAGAAGATGAAGTTTATTCAACCCAACTCTATACCTTAGAAACAACCATGGGGGGAGGAAAATCGAATGAAGATGTTTTGATTGAACACATACGCCAAAGTCCAACTCCCAGCACATTGTCCTTAGAAGAAGTAGTAAATGAAACCCATAAAAACCATCAAATCTATCTATTCTTAGCTGAGTCAAACCTAGCCATGTCAAAACCATAGAATTCAGCCCTGAGATAACTTTGAAAATCAATCTATCTCTTTTTGTACACCAAGAAGAAAAGTTGTGCAACATGTTAAAGGAACATCTGGATGCCTTTGCTTGGAGTTAGAAAGAAATGAAGGGAGTGCACCCCTCGGTGTGTACTCACCACATTTATATCAAATAAGGTTGAAAACCAGTTCGACAACCCCACAGGAGAATGAATCCAACTCTAAAGTACATAGTCAATGAAGAACTGCAAAAGCTACTAGATGCAGGATTCGTTTACCCTATCTTAGACAGTGAGTGGGTCTCTCCTTTGGTGTTGGTTCCAAAGAAAAATAGTAAGTGAAGGACTTGTGTTGATTACAAAGATTTAAACAAAGCCATAAAGAAGTACCATTTCCCTTTACTTTTCATTGACCAAGTGCTAGATGGCCTGACAAGGAAAAAGTTTTTCTCTTTCCCAGATGGGTTCAGTGGGTATAATCAAATCTAGATCATCCCAAAAGACTAGGATAAAAACACCTTCACTTGACTTTGGGGTACTTTTGCCTATATGATCCTTCCTTTTGGCCTATGTAATTCCCCTACCACTTTCTAGAGAGCAGTCCTAAGTATCTTTGTCTAGCTAGTCCATGATGCAATAGAGATTTATATGGATGATTTTACACCCTATGGTGTTACTTCCAGGAGGCTCTGTCCAACTTAGGTAAGGTGTTGAGCAAATGCATTGAAATGAACCTGTTCCTTAGTCTCGAAAAATGTAAGTTCTTGATGATTGAAGGGACTGTGCTAAGTCATTCAATATCCTAGCAAGGACTATAGGTGGACCCAATCAAAATAGCCATCATCCAAAGGGTCCCACCTCCACAAATGTAGAGAGATGTCAAAAGTTTTCTAGGTTTATCTAGATACTATTAGAGGTTTATAAAAGACTAATGAAAATTAGCTTCTCCTTTATTTGGGTTGTTGGCCAAAGACTCTAAGTTTGTATGGTCAAAAAGCTATCAAGAGACCTTAGACACCTTGAAGGGCATGTTGACCACTTCACCTATTCTATGAGGCCCAAATTGAGTCCTTCCTTTTCATATACATGTTGATGCCTCAGACAAAGCCATAGGAGCAGATCTAGGCAAGATAGATGAAAAATTCCCTTATGCCATTTACTTTATTAGTAAGAATCTGTCAAAGGCCAAACTAAACTACATACTGACCAAAAAGGAGCTCCTAGCTGTTGTGCATACATTGAACAAATTTAGGCATTACATTACAGGTTATTAAACTTTTGTACATACTAACCATGCTGCAATCAAATATTTAATGAATAAACATAATGTGAATGCCCAGATTATTAGATGGTTACTTTTATTACAACAATTTGATCTAACTATTGTTGATAAGTCTGGCAAGGAAAATGTTGTTGCAGATTTTTTGTCCAGATTAACTTTGCTTACAGGAGAGGAAGGAATGGTTGATGATCAGTTACTGGATGAGCACTTATTCGCCATTTCGGTTCTCTCTCCATGGTTTGTTGACATAGCAAACTATATGGTGACTTCACAGTTCCCACCGAATTTGTCCTCCAAAAAGAAAAGCAAGATTGTAAGGAACAACACTCCATTCACTTGGATTGGCAGCAACCTCTTCAAACTAGGCCCGGATCAAATTCTGAGAATATGTGTCAGGGAGGAAGAAGTCTTTGACATCCTTTTGACTTGTCATGATGGGAATTGTGGCGGTCACTTTGTAGCCAAGAGGACAACATTCAAGGTGTTACAAGATAGCTATTATTGGCCCACTCTTCATTAGGATCTAAGAAGGTATACTAGTCAGTGTGATCAGTGCCAAAGGATGGAAAAGCCTACACCAAGGGATGAAATGCCTCTACAACCTCAAGTGACTTTTGATCCATTTGACAAGCGAGGCATGGATTTCATTGGACCTATTAACCCTCCTTCTAAGAAAAATGAGTGCATCATTGTGTTCACTGACTATTTGACTAAATGGGCTGAAACCAAGGCAATCAAGGCAACAACAGAGGAGATGGTGGCTAAGTTCTTAAGGGAAAATGTATTTTACAAGTTTGGGTACCCTAGAGAACTGGTCACTAATCAAGGCAGCCAAATTGCATCCAACATGATTGAATAATTGTTAAGTCAACACAAGATCAAGCATAGAACCTCCACTCCCTATCACCCACAAGCAAATGGGAAAGTGGAGGTGACCAACAAAACGTTGGAGGGCGTTCTAACCAAAGTGGTTAGCAACAATAGAAAATATTGGGCAGATAGATTAGTTGAGGCCACTTGGGTCTACAATACCACCTGGAAGACCACCATTATATTCACACCCTATGAGTTTGTCTATGGGAAGAAGGCCCTACTATCCTTTGAATTTGAGTACAATACATTGAGGATTGTAGCCCAACTAGATCTAGATCTTAGCAATGCAAAAAAAGAGAGATTTCTCAGGTTGAATGGGTTAGATGAGCTCAGAATACAGGCCCTCCTACACACAGATATGACTGAAATTCAAAGGAAGATCTGGCATGACAAGAACATCAAGGAAACGAAATGTCAAGAAGGTGATTGGGCATTGTCATATTATTCTAGATAAAATACTTTAAGGGCAAATTAAGGACTATATGGTTAGGGCGTTATGTCATAGAGAAATGTCATGATAATGGTTCAGTGAAGATTAGAACCATAGATGCAGAGGCCATTCCTTTACTTGTTAATGGGAACATAATGAAAGTTTACAAGAGGCCATTTTCAAAGAAAGAATTCAATGATGGTATCAACAAAACAATGATGGTGGTGGAGAAAGTCTCAGCTCCTACCTCATCAATTCACTAAGAAAAAAAGAAAAATGAAAAAAGCGGAAAATAAGGAGACTCAGGTGAAAACCTCCATGAGGCACTTAAGTCCCACTGATTGGGTTGAAAACCTCTTGAGGTGGCCTAATGGTGTAAAAAAAAAGAGAGAAATAAAAAGGTTAGTTTGCAAGGGTTTTGTGTTTTCTACAAGATTCCTTGTAAAACTACAAGATTCCCTGAAAACCTACAAGATGATCTTGTAGGAATTATAGTGGATTGGGAATCTTAAAAGAAGTATCCCTAGAGAAAGGGGATGACCTTCCCATGTCAAAAAAAAAAAATCCTACTTCACCATACCATCACCATGCCTCTCTCAACCATGATCACCCTGCATTCATCAAAAAAGACAATTTCAAACAAAAAAAATCAGTTTTCAAAGGAAAAAAACAAAAAGAAAAGTGGATGAAGATAGAGAGCAAGGGGACAACACCTGAAGGATATTTTTCCTCATTCACAAATCCCTAGACCTCTTCTTTTCCCATGCCAGTAATCCTTAGGTTCCAGCAGTACAAAAGGATTAAAATTTTGAGGGAGAAGCAGCTACAGGACATCTTGTAGGAAATCCTGTAGCAGCCTATCCCACAAAAAATAAAATCATAGGTTGTAGTCAGCTTCAAGCATGGAAGATGTAGAGGTAGAAGAAGCTCCTCCAAATCCTAGCAACAACATCAAGAGCATCATCAGCAACACCAAGTACCTGCACATCAAATAAGATCATCAAAGGACAATAAAAAAGAGAGGAGAAAAGCACATGCAGGCAACAGATAGCAAATACTTCATTCTTCAACAAACAACATCAAGGCATCATTACCACACGTAAGTATCTCGCTTCCACTCTCTTGTTAGCATAATGTGATCAAGAGACGTAAAAGTTGTGAAAGAGTTGGTTTATAAGTGAAAGGTGGAAAGTTAACTTGGCCACCTTCGTTCAGTCCACGAGGAGAAATAATTTAGTCCTTACACACATGGAAGTAGTGAAGTCAAGGAAAAGAAGGATGAGGTCAAAACTAGTTAAGATACAGATGCTTGAAGTGGGAGTGGATTACGAGGTGAGGAGAATGATGATGTGGTAGTGGGACCAATGGTCCAAAAATAGATATTCGTACCTTGGCTACCAGCACCCCACCTCACTCAAATCACCCATATGAGGAAATAAACATTGATCCCCATGAATAGAAGTATTCACATTCTCGAGGCTCACACTAGCAAAGTTTCTCTAGACCCTCAAGCAATCTACAGGAAAGGAAAATTTTGTTTTTCTCCTGTGCAGGACCACCTACACGATCCTACAGGAAATCCTGTAGGATATAGTCTAGCACCTACAGGATTGGCAGTGAGCAGTTCAGAAGGGAAAAATAGAGGGTGGCTTCATCAAGTACTGCTAAGGAGGTAGACTCTACATTCCCCCACATTTTTCCAAGTGAAAGGAACATAAAAAAAATCTTCTAGTTTGTTGAAAGTGATTGCAACATAAGATAATTGTATATAAAGAATTTTCATTTACATTTCCTCCATTAAAATTTGCATTAGACATTTACACTCCTCCATCCATCAAAGAAAATGACAGGGGGATTTAGTAAAAGGGAACCCATCAACACAGTGAGGATTCGTCAACACCCTCTCGTGCTAGAGATATTCACAAGGCACAATTGGATGGGTTTCTTTAAGAAATTGAGGGGTTATGATGATGCAGTAGACAAAGATATTTCTCTCTCCCTCATTCGACCGACTAGGACCCATGCCACTATTGTGGTGAGAGGCCTCTCCATATATCTTACCTCTAAAATCATATGTAGAATTACCAGACTTCCCTTAGGAGTGCCTTGGAGAAAGGAGGACAAGGGAAATAACCAAACTACAAAGAAGAAATTCTTTTTAGAAGGAGAGTGATGAGTGCCAGTATTGCAACAAGGATGTTGCAACTCTTTGGCTACCATATTTTCTTATCAACCTAGGGTTCATACAAACTTGGAGGTGATAGTGCTATATGCACAAGTAAAAGTGATAATCCTGCCTGTTGTCACTGTTCAGCTGGTGAGAGACCATTGGGGTTCCAATCCAGACTTCCATGGATTCAGAATAAGCTTGATTCTTTGATGGAAGAAAGGTAAATATACTTCTAAGAGAGTTACTCTACTACAATATCGGAGAAGGTCGACATGTAATGCTAAATCACACCATTACTATTTAACCGTTTAAGAAGCTATGCTAGGAAGAAATGATAAATCAACATGAAACAAATGATACTATCTATGTTTTAGAAGTGAGAAGCATCAAACAACACTAATGTGCAAATAAAGAGACTAAACTAAATCTGTTTTTTCTTTTTTGGTCTTTTTATGCCAAATTAAGTATGCAAACTAATTGTTCTTGTGTATGTGGTAGGTGAATTAAGGATGTTTGAGGATGGCTGGAAGGGTTATGAAATCATTGGATGGTGTAGAGGACCTGTGGGAGGATTTTGGTGACTTCCTAAAGGTGTTCCATCAATTCTACCTCAATATAGGCCATTTCAAGAAAACCTACAGGATGTATTAGAAACCTACAGGATGATCTTGTAGGAATTACATGAAACCTACAAGATACAAGCGAGAGCTAAATATGAGGTGTTGGAGATTATAGGAGGCTTAGAAAATTCATGTCATGGGTGGAATGGAGTGGGAGAAGGTCTAGGGTCACTCAGGAGTCAATATCCAAGATAATATATGGCTAGATTCACTCAATGTGCTTAGGAGAATTTCTATGAAAAATAATGGAAAAATAGTGAAGGTGATGGTGAAAACAAGGGATGGCTAAGGTGGATGAAGTGGGATGTGGCTACTGGCTATGCAGTCTTAGTCTCCTCCTAAGGCACCTTCTCTGCATAAAACATGTATGTCTTCTAAAACGCTATGCAACAAGATACATTTCCATAATCTAGAAAAGAAAAATTAATGAATCAACTGCCTATACTATGCATGAAGAAAGTTCCTAAAAGGAATGAAAACATGAGTGAGATATATTGCATAAATGGAGATGAAAAATATGACAATGAAATATACCTTGCAAAACTAACAAAATACTAAATTAAAGAAAACAAACTCCAAAGCTCATAAAAGAACTAGAAATCTATGTTTTTGGGGCTGCTTAAGGGTCCCTTCCTCAAGTCATTGTCCCAGAGGGAGGAAATGAGGTTGAGACACGTGCTAACAACCTTGTGGTGATCCTTTTTCTCCTTTCTAACCTGCTACTTGAAATAAGACACAAATGAAAGTAAACTATTAAACAACCAATCTAATCTACCCTACTTGTAATGGAGATGCATCTAAAAAGAAAATTGACAATGAAGCTATGAATCTACACTAAACATACATGTACATTAAAGATTTTCCTTGGATGCTAGGGTTGGGCCCTAACCCAAGAGGTTCATCTCTCTGAGTTAACTCAGTGCTGGCTCAAAACAAAACTCATTCTTATTACCAAAACAACAAATTACATCAGTAGAACTTTCACAAGTCTTGCATCTCGAAAATAGATTAGAGTTTTACAATAAAAATCAAAATACTACTAAGTTCCTAGGCCTCTCTACTTATACATATAAAGTCCCCAACGATTTCCTTAAAATTAGGGAGGCTCGATTCCCAAACTTGAGGTAAACTGGTGCTTTGTCTCTCACTTGCTCGGCTGCCTTCTAGTCGTCATGATTTGGCTGTTTTCAGTCCGATATGATGTGATGAATGGAGGAATATTGGAATGGAGGAGTAGTAAATGAAGAGGATTTACCTCCTACAATCCCTCTCCCTTGTACGATTCAAGTTTTGACCTTAGTCTTCACCAAAATTCCTTGATTTTTTCCTTTAATCCTGCATTAAATGCATATTAGTCCACAAAGCATAATATCCAACTCTAACTCACCTCATAAACAAAATATAATAAAAAACATGTAATAAGTTATGAGAAAAGTTGTTTTGACTAAGCTAGGCGGTGAATTAAGGCCCATATAATTACCCAATGATGAGGCTCATCACCCCCTACTGAAAGTGTTGCTCATCCTCTAAGAAACTTAATCAATATACATATCCTTCATGGCTCTAGCGGCTTCTCTAACATCCCATGCCTCTGCTGTGTTACCTCTTCTTGTTCATAGAAGCCTATTTTCTTTTCTACCTCCTCCCATTGCCTATTTTCTTCTTCTTCTTTTCTCCCTTCTAGCATCCCTAAGAGTAGTGGTGGATTGAGTTTTAGGCCAATCCAATTGACCTTCAACCTTTGCATAGATTGCCTATACATAGGTGTCATGTTGAGCGCCTCTCTCAACCTTTGAGGAGAGTGATACTCTCTTATCTTTAAGTTGTATGGAAGTTTGTTCCGTCTCCTCAGGCAAACATGTATACTATCATATCCTAGCAACCTGAACATGTCCTCAAAATGTCAAATTTCTTGCTCTTAGGTAGCAAGATATCTAGGTGCTAGTTGAGGATCATTTGCAATCAAATTATGGGTATTAATGAGGGCCATGGGATTTTATTGTTCATCTCTAATCAGAAGAGGCTCAGTTTTCTCTCTTGCCAATATCCTTTTCATCTCTGTAGCCCTTGACTCTGCATGGTTCATTCATGATGCCAAATCCATTAATTGTAGATCTCCTAGCTTGGCATTAGGGTCCCATACATTCCTGTCTGTGAGGGACATGTTGTGAAAATAAAACTCAGCCATTTTGACCCTATCTTCTAGTGTACTTTGATCACAAAGATCAATAAACTACTTGTAGTCCTGAAATGGCATGGTGCTTCTTTGTGCTAGGGTCTTAATCTAAAATTGCATCCATTGTTCTCTGAGGTAGGGAGCATATGATTTAGCTAGAATCCTATATTGGATTGCTTCCAAAGAGAGACTGGTCATACACGCCAATTGATTCTCTCTTTCCTGCAGCTGTCCCCTCAACCATGCATTTTTTGTCTCTAGTTGATTTCTCATTATAGCTTCTCTGTGCCTCAAGCCACTTAGCTCTCTACCCATCTCCTTGAGGTTCTCTTCCATGTGCCCGATGTCTTCCACCCCCTTTGATTTGGCAATTTGCATCCATCTATGAGTTTTGGCCCTCTCCTTCTCAAGCTCTAAGAACAGTGGGATGGAAAATTTTTGAGGTATGACCCTGCCTCCTTCAATAAACCAGTAATAGGAGTCTAGGTTAGGTTGGGGGTTGGGTTCTTTTCTCTCTGGGTCCTCTTCTTTAGTTTCTTGCTACTCCCCTACCTTCCTTTCCAATTTTTGTGCCCCCTGTAGATTCAACAGGGTATCCTGTAGGACTATTTTTTCTTCGTGTAGATTTTCTTTGTATCCTATAGGATTACCTTTCCCTTGGAGGAAGTTGATGTAGTCCTAGGCCTTCTCACATATAGGGGAATTAGGGGAAGGCATTTTCTCTTTTTTTGTAGGGGAGTCTTCAATCACAATGGGAATTTTGGTTGATGTTTGGGGTTTTCCCTGTCTTATTCTTGTGCTTTTTCTTGTCTTGAAATATAATGGGGTCTTCCTCTGCCTTTTTCCTTTTTGCTTGATTCGGGTGCTAAGAGCAGTGACGACAGCTTCTGCCTCTCTCCTAGTGGCTTTTGGAGACACCCTAAGTGACTCCTCCTTGTTTTTTGTCCCCTTTTTTCCATTGCCTTCTTCTTCTTTGTCCTTCTTGTCTTCTTCTTCTTGTAGATCTTCATCATCTCTATTAGTTTCCTCCTTAACATCCTCCATTGTTTCTTCATCCTCCTCCTTCTCTTCTCCCTCTTCTTCTTCATATTCATCATGTTCCTCTGTGTCATTTCCTTCTTCATCCATCTCATCCTCATCTCCTTCTGTATCTTCCTCTTCCTGTTTTACTTCCTCTTCACTGACAGTAGGATGAACATCATAAGTGAGAGCTTTGATGTCATCCTATGTTGGCATGTCTCTAAACATTGTCCAGGTTATAGGAGTTCTGAGTTTTTGGAGGGAATCTTCTATAAGGATCCTAGTTAACCCATGGTGAGATAACTATTTAGAATTTCCCTCCTTCACTTTGATGCTTGAGTCTATGAGTGATTGAAGCAAGAAGTATGTTATGTTGAGCCTTTTGTGAGGGGGTGTTTCTGCTCCAAATATTAATTCTTCAAGGATCCTAAAATGATAGCCATAGACCACACTATACCTACCCTCACATGAAGCATATTTGATCAGTTGGTAGCTAACCTCATTCAATGGATATGGAAAACTTTCCCTCCTTACTCCATTTTTGTCCTCAGTGGGTTCCTCACCTTCCAGAAAGAATTTTCTTTTGGCAACCTAGCTATCCCCTTTGTCTTCTTTCCTCCATTGTATTCCTATGGGAAGTGTGGTGACTCTACTGATGAGCTCAAGGATGATATCTATTGAGAGTCCCCTTATTACAATAGTGGCATGGATTCTAGTGAGTGGAGTGAGGGAGAGAGAAAATTCTTGAGCCACCTCATCATCATACCCTTTGAATTTTTCAAGAAACCCCATCCAATTATGTCTTGTGAAGATTTCAAGAACTTGGGGGTGTTGTTGGATTCTCATAGTGTTGGTGGGCTCCCTCCTATTAAACCCTCTTGTCGTATTGTTGGTGAAGTTTGAGGAGATGAGAAGGTTGAAACAATTTTCAAATGCAAAATCAAAACAAAAATGACTGTGTAAGTAATTCACTTACACAGTGGCTAAATTCACTCAAACTTAGAGGATTTCTGTTCAATTTCTTGTAAAGAGGGATGTAATTATAGAGCCTACCTCTTTAGATTGTTTGCAGTGGCCAACTCCCGTGATGTCCCTTTTGAACTCTTCTCTACCAATCCTGTAGATAGTCTTTGTGTATCTTGTAGGAATTCTTGTGCATGATCCTGTAGGAATTCCTGTGCAATCTTGTTGGAATTCCTGTGCAATCCTGTTGGAATTCCTGTGCAATAAAATGATGGAGCTTTAGTTCCGATTGGTTTCCTGGATATGAGAGCAACCTGAGTGAGTGAGTTTCGGGGAAGTGAAATGCATGAATGCATGGGAACAATGTTTTATTTCCTCTTATGGTGATTGGGGGGGAGGTGGTGTGCTGGCAGAAAATGTACATTTCCATTTTTAGACCGTTGATCCCCACTACCACCTCATCATTCCCCACTCCTCGTAATCAGCTCCCACCTTATGGATCCATAGTTTTAACTGCTTTTGTCCTACTCCTTCTCTGTCTTTGAGTTCACTGTAGCCACGTGTGAGAGGACACCTGGTTGTGTATGTGTTGACTGAATGAAGGTGGCCAAGTTAATTGGCCACCTTTTCACTTATAGACCAATTATCTCATAACCCTTACATTTTTTTGACTACATGATGCATATGAGAGAGTGAGCAGATCCTTACCTATGGTTCCAATGCTATGCTGCAATTGTTGAAGACCAGAGGTGTTACTGTGTGTATTTGTTGCATGCTATTCTTCTTCCTCCTCTTGCTGTTTGTTAATGGCTTCTTTGTTTGTGTAGGTACCTATGGTTGAAGATATGATGCTGCTCCTTTGGAGCTCCTGGATCATCATACTAAAGGCTTGTTGCTGGTATGATTGGTATTATGTGGGATAGGCTGCTACAGTATTTCCTACAGGATGTCATGTAGTTGCTTCTCCCTCAGAACTCTATAATCATTCTTCTTTATGGGGTTGTGAGGATGGTGACATGGATGGAAAGAAGGAATTAGAGTGTGGAGAGCAAGGAATATTTAGGTGATGCTCTTTATTCCTCTCGGTTTCCCTTTTTTCGAAGACTAAAAAAAAAATACTCTTGAAACTAATTTTTTTTTCATTTTAATGGTGAGTGCAGGGATGAAGATGGTATAGAAGGTGTGGTGATTGATGATGAAGAGGGTGAATTTTAGTGTCATAGAAATTCATTCTTTTGCCTTATGACTACTTCCTGTAGGATTTCTAGGTCACTATAATTCCTACAGGATCATTTCGTAGGTTTTCAGGGGATCTTGTAGGAATACAGTAGATCTCGTAGAAAACACAGTTCTTTTATAAACTGATGCAATGGAGTGAAAAAACAATAGAAATGATGGAGGAATGCATGGTAATGAGTGGAAAAATAAATACGTGAGTGACAGGGGTCTTTTTGTGAGCCTCCTTTTCTCCTTGACCATCCTTCTTGCTAACCTGCAAATAAAAATTTCATGATTTTTTTTTTTGAAAAGCAACTAGGCTGCCTCTGAGAGGTTTTCACCTTAGTTGCTTGCCACGAGCGCCTAAAGAAAGGTTTTCACCCAGGGATATTTCCTATTCTCTTTTTTTTTTTTTTTTGGACACCATTGAGCTGCCTCAAGAGGTTTTCAACTCAATGATGGGACTCAAGCACCTCATGGAGATTTTCACCTGAGTCCTTGTTCTTTTTTCTTTTTCTCAGTGATTTGATGTGGGAGGAGCCAGAACTTGATCCACTATCATCACTGTTTTATTGATATCATCAATGAACTCTTGTTTTGATAAAGGTCTATTGTAAATTTTCAATCGGTGTCCATTAACAAGCAAAGCAATGGCTTCTTTATCTATGGTTCTGATTTTCATTGAACCATTATCATGGCATCTTTCCACAACATAAGGTCCTAGCCATCTTGTCCTTAACTTTCCCTTGAAGTCTTTATACCTAGAATCATATAGCAACACCCAATCACCTTCCTGAAATTGCTTCTCCTTGATATTTTAATCATGCCAAATCTTTCTCTGAAGTTGAACTACCTCTGTATGTAGGAGGGATTGTATTCTAAATTCATCCAAAACATTCAACTGGAACAATCTCTCTTTCTATGCACTGGTGATATCTATATCTAGTTGGGCTGCCATCCTTAATGTGTTATACTCAAATTTAATGTACAACAAGGCCTTTTTCCCATAGACGAGCTCATAGGGTGTGAATCCAATGGTGGTATTCCATGTGGTATTATAGGCCTAGGTCACCTCAACTAGTCTTTCTACCCAATCCTTCCTAATGCTGCTTACTACTTTGGTCAAGATGCCCTCCAGTGCTCTATTGGTCATCTCCACTTGCCCATTAGCTTTTGGATGATAGGGGGTGGAGGTTCTATGCTTGATCTTGTGATGGCTGAGCAAGTCTTCAATCATGTTGGAGGTAAACTGGTTGCCTTGGTCTGTGACCAGCTATCTAGGGTACCCAAATTTGTAGAATACATTCTCCCTTAGGAACTCAGCCACCTTCTCTTCTATTGTTGCCTTAATTGCCTTGGCTTCATCCCACTTAGTCAAATAATCAATGCACACAATAATGTACTATTTTTTCTTTGAAGGAGGGTCACTTGGCCCAATGAATTCCATGCCCCACTTGTCAAATGGCTTGAAAGTCACTTGAGGCTGCAGAGGCATTTCATCTCTTGGAGTAGTCCTTCCCATCCTTTGGCACCGATCACACTAACTAGTGTATTTTTTCACATCTTGATGAAGAGTGGGCCAATAATAGCCTTATTGTAACACTTTGAATGTTGTCCTCTTTGCTGCAAAGTGTCCTCCATAAGGCCCATCATGACAGGTCAAAAGGACGTCAAAGACTTCCTCCTCCATGACACACCTTCTCAAGATTTGATCTAGGCCAAGTTTGAAGAGATTTCCCCCAATCCACGTGAAGGGGCTAATTTTCCTGACTATCTTGATATTTTCTTTGGAGGACAAGTTTGGTGGGAACTATGCTGATACCGAATAGTTTGCTATATCAGCAAAACATGGAGAGAGAACTGAAATAGAAAATAAGTGCTTGTGTGGTAACTAGTCATCCACCATTCCTTCTTCACCTACATGCAAATTTACTCTAGAAAAAATTTTGCAACAACATTTTCCTTACCAGGCTTATCAACAATGGTTAGATCAAACTACTGTAATAAAAGTAACCATCTTATAATTCGAGCATTCACATCTCGTTTGTTCATTAAATATTTGATTGCAGCATGGTTAGTATGCACAAATGTTTGATAGCCTGTAATATAATGCCTAAATTTGTTTAATGAATGCACAACAACCAGGAGTTCCTTTTCGGTCATTATATAATTCAGTTTAGCCTTTGATAAATTCTTATTGATAATATAGATAACATAAGGCAATTTTTCATCTGTCTGACATAGGGCTGCTCCTATGGCTTTGTGTGAGGCATCAACATGAATATGAAAGGGGAGGGCCCAATTTGGGCCTCAGAGAATCGGTGCAGTGGTTAACTTATCCTTTAGGATGTCTAAGCCCTCTTGACAACTTTTTGACCATATAAACTGAGAGTCTTTGGCCAACGAATCAAATAAACGAGAGGCCAACTTACTAAAGTCCTTTATGAACCTTTGGTAGTATCTAGCTAACCTTAGGAAGCTTTTGACATCTCTCTTCTTTTGAGGAGGTGGGACCCTTTGGATGATATCTATTTTGTTTGGATCCACCTGCAGTTGTTGCTAAGATATTGAATGAACTAGAACGGCCCCTACAGTCATTAAGAATTCACTTTTTTCAGGACTGAGAGACAAGTTCATCTCGATGCATTTGTGCCACACTTTTCCTAGGTTAGACAGTGCTTCTTGAAAATGACAACCATAAGGTGTAAAATCATACATATAAATCTCCACTGCATCATGGAGTAATTTAGAGAAAATACTCAAGACTGCTCTCTAGAAAGTGGCAGGAGCATTGCATGGGTCGAAAGGAAGGATCCTATAGGGAAAGTACCCCAAGGACAAGTGAATGTGGTTTTATCCTAGTATTTTGGGTAGATTTGGATTTAGTTGTACCCACTAAATCTATCTAGGAAAGATAAAAACCTTTTTCCTACCAAGCCATCTAGCACTTGGTCAATGAAGGGTAGAGGAAAATGATCATTATTTGTGGCTTTGTTCAACTCCCTGTAATTTACACAAATTCTCCACTTACCATTTTCCTTGGGAATTAAGACCAAAGGAGAGACCCACTCACCATCAGAGATAGGGTAAATGAATCCTACATCTATCCATTTTTGCATTTCTTCTTTGACTATATCTTTAAGAGTTGGATTCATCCTCCTTTATGGTTTCCGGACTAGCTTGCAACCTTAGTTGATGTATATGTTGTGAGTACACAATGAGGGGTGTACTCCCTTCATTTCTTTGTGACTCCAAGTGAAGGCTTCTAGATTTTCTTTTAACATGTTGCACAACTTCTCTTCTTGGAGAGTAGAAAGAGATGGATTGATTTTCAAGGTTCTCTCTGGGCCAAATTATATGGATTTGACATGGATTGGGTTGGAATCGGCCAAGCATAAGTAAACTAGATTATTGTTTTGGGTTTCCTTTACTAATTCTTCTAAGGGAAATGAGCTAGGAGTTGGACTTTGGAGTAGGTGTTCAATCAAGTCATCGTCATCCTGCTATCCTCCTCCCATGGTTGCTTCTAAAGTATAAAGTTGGGTGGAATAAAATTCATCTTCTTCCTCCTCCTCCAACCATAAAGGTAAGTCATTCTCTAGAGAAGGTTGAGCATGAGGGTATATGTTAGGATATTCTGACACATAAGAAATAGTTAAGTATAACTTGGTCTAGTGTAGAATTAGGTAAAGTGTGTTTCTTATATGTATTGTAACTTACAATCCAACGGTCATGATATTTTCTAGACATGAAGTGATCCGATGGTTCATTCTCTCATCGGTATAATTGACACTTGATCCATGGCTTAACACTCGATTGGTCCATGATCTCTATTTAAAGAGCATGGAGGGTCATTTGTAGGGTGACTGTTCATGAGAGAAGCTTATGTAAATTTTATTTATTTTATTAATAAATTTCCTCAACTGGTCAAGTTGGCTCAGGAAATGGACTGTTTCCCTCTTTGAGGGTTTTAACCATGTCAAGAATACTGGTGTATTGATCTGTGATTTGTTTGTGAGTGGTGTCTTTTGGTGTTCTGTTTGAGGAACTGATCCAAATTGGATCTTAGAACACTCTCTAAGTTTTCATGAACTCTTCAAAATTATGCCAAAGGCTACAAGTCTTATAAAGATCAAGCTATCAGAGGTATCCTTGTAATAGTTGCAATTGGTGATTAGCGCAGAGCAATGAGGACCGTCAGTCAAGCACACAAACCATTGACCCATGGTAATGCGTGCTATCGCGAATTAGCAAAACCAGAGGTCATTTCAAGGAATGGGGGTAGTTTCCAATATGTGATTAGTGAAAAGTCGCTAATTGTATATCACAGGGAAAACCCCTCAAAGAAGGAAGGGCCATAAGCCCTCAGACTTGAAAAATCATAAAATACAATGGATATAATTCTGATTCCATCAGAAGTGGGGTCCCACAAAAACTAGCAGAATATGAGAAGGGCTTCGAGTGGTAAGAAGTTTCAACCAAGTCTCGCTCGATGCCACACAATGGGTGCCACGCGTCCAACGGAAGAGAGAGAAAACTGCTCACATCGGACAGGTAAAGATCATGTTACTTACCCGCTCGATATGGATGATGACCATCGGATTTGGAGGCTCTAGATTAATGGCGAAGACGGGTTTTGATGAATGACTGGATTTGATGGGGTCAACAGGTAGAGTTGTATAGGATTTGAAGTTCGACATGGACGATGCATTGGTGGAGGGTCATTTTTTGCAGGCATTCTTGGAGTTAACAGAATAAACAGTCATTTTGAAAACGACCAAGAGAACTGACACTTAGTTCGTTATGAAAAAGGTGCCACCTCCCCATGCGGCATTATACATTGATGATTACACAGAATAGAGGGATTCAAACAGACAAAGGAAGGGGAACTGGAAAGACGAGAAGTGGAAACGAACAGTCAGAAAGTAGACTGGCTTCAAAAGCCACGAACTGACAGAGAGAGAAGCAGGCAAGTTAAGAAAGCTAAGAGCAGAGAGAAGAAGCCAAGCTGACCCACAGAAACAAAGGCAGCATCGAGCCAGAGTCAAGACAGAGACAAAGAGGGTCAGAGAGTCTATGTGCTCTAGAGAAGGCTTGATAAGTTCAAGTGAACTCCTCTGTATATGCCTATCATGTATGAGTCTTAGATTAGGCTCGTACCACTGTGACTAATAGAGGTCGAGTTTCAGTAAGGAGAGTCTATGTACTCCAGAGACTTGGGGGATCCAAGTAAAGTCCTACTGATTTGTATCTGGTGTGTGAGACTCAAATTGAGCTCACTATTGTAAAACTCTATTTTGAAAACATAATAGAGAGGCCACCACTGAAGGTTGGACCAGGAGACGTAGCCTAGGAGTATTAGGTGAACTCATTAAACTTGTTTTTTTTATATGTTTTTTTGTTATGTTTTTCTTAACTGCTTCAGTGCCTATGTATTTTGAAAACTTATCGATCCGTTGCATAAAATAACATAGGCACATCCATGCACATGAATATGTAATACCTTATTAATTATCTTGGATCAATTCCAGATCAAGTGGTATCAGAGCTCTAGGTTGCTTAGGTTAGACAAGCTTGTGCTGGATTCTTTTCGTTGAATGATAACTAGATCAAAGCTTAAATTAGGAGGAGGAGAGTTGGTTGAAGCTAGCCTAGAAATTCAAAGAGTCTATCCTAAGAGGAAAATGTCAGAAGAAAGTCCCTTGGAATTAGACTCCCAGTTCATGGACGTTTCATGACCATGAGAGCCATGGTAGAAGAAATGTATAGAGAATTTAAGAAAGGTAGAGGTGAAGAGTCATCAACCTCCAAACAAGATAAAGGAGTAGAAGAACATCTTCTAGTTTCCCACCCAAAAGGCAAAGGAAAAGAAGAGAAGCCCTCTCCACCATCTCCCCCATCATCACCTTCATCCTCATCCTCTTCACACAAAGAAAGCCCTGAAAAGAAAAAGAAGAAATCTTCTTTGATTAAATTAGATGTGAAGTTTGATTTGCCAGTTTATGATGGAAAATTGAATGCAAAAAAACTAGATAACTGGATTAGACAGATTGATGTATATTGTAGAGTGCATAACATCAATTCAGAAAGAAGAAAGATTCAGTTGGCTAGCCTACGTCTTGGAGGCATTGCCCTAGTATGGTGGGAAGGCAAGACACAAGCTGATTTGAAGAAGCATGGTAAAATCCTTTCTACCTGGAATGAATTTGTTTCTACAATTAAAAAAGAATTCTATCCACTAGCTTATATGCAGCAAGCTATGATGAGTTGGCAAACTCTTCACCAATTGAAAGGGAAAAGTGTACAAAGTTACACCCAAGAATTTAGGAAAAGAGGTTTGATTCTAGGAATTTCTTTAGACTCACCTGAAACTTTGTTGAAGTATATAGGTGGTCTACATAGTTATTTGAGACATACCATTCTCATGTTTAATCCCACTAGCATAGATGAGGTATCTGTTTAGGCTACACATATAGAGGCTAGAGGCAAGAATGTGAACCCAGAAGTTGGGGGATCATCAAAACCCACTGCAAGCAAGAACGAGGAAAAGAGAAAGTAGAAATGGAAAGAGAGGAAGACAAATGCTGTACAAAATACCAAACCTTTGTGCACTCACTGCAAGAAGGATGGGCATGATGATGAACACTGCTGGATTTTGCATCTGGAGCTAAAACCCAAGAAGTATGATAGCAAAAAGAAGAAGACTGTTGCAGCTATTCAGAAGGATTTGGGGTCAGACTCAGGGGATGAAACAACAATCGCAGCCACATTATAAAAGGTAAAAATTCTGAAGCATCTACTAGTAATTCTGCACAATCTACTGATAATGAAGAAAATGAGAGGAAACGACATGAGATTTTTCATATTAGAGTTATTTCCAAGCATCAAAAGATTGATACTCTGTTTAATAGTGGCTCACAAGTAAACTTAATTTCTGAACCAATTGTAAAGAAACTGATCTGGATTTAAATAGGGACACAAAAAATTATAGAGATAACCATAAACACAAAGATGCAGTGGAAATAATACTTCATTTCATTAATGTAAAATACTGAAATATGCTTATAAATAGGAATGGAAATAAACCAGCTAGAGCGATGGTAGCTTATCTCTGAGAAGCGATGTGGTGGCTACATGCCTCTGAACTATCTTAAAATGAGGCTCAAGGGCCTTTTTATTATTGAACAATAAGAGCAAACCCTAAACAACCAAAACCCTAACCCGAGGAGATGTAATACCAAGAGTTTATGGGCCCCATTGGGGTGAGTTGGACAGCCAACTTCCCGGGGTCGCGACTTGGTCATATTATCTCCGTTTGACGTGCATGATAGCCCATTGGAAAAATCTCTCCAAGGCCTATGACAAAAAAGACGATTTTAGACAAAAAATTGTTGGCTGTAGGTTCCCCAAAAAACGTTGTTTAGGGCCTCAAAACGGCTCCAGAAGTTTAGGACCCGAAAAACTGCTAAAAATAGTAAACTGTGCTATAACTAAGGAAACTGCAAAACTGAAAGAAGCAATGGTGGGGGTCCCAGTGGAATTGGTGGGTGGCCACCAATATCCACCTGGATCATTCCTCCACCCTTAGGAAGCAATGGTCCCCATTGCGTTGAGTTCCTCCATGAGATGAGGGAACTTCTATTGAACTTGGTCCCTGGTGAGCCACTTGCCTTGGTGAAGGAGTTGGCCTGCTTTGACAACTTGATAAAGTTGGATATTCTACTGGCCTGTCTGCTTGATTTGTGTGTCCATGATCCAATCATTTGCAGCTTGTTCCATGCAATCTGGATTTAACTCTACGGGTGTGAGCTATTCTGCAATGTCGAATGTGTCTAGTAATGGTGGAAAGTATGGCTGAAGGCGGTCCACATTGAACACTGGGTGCAGACCAAGGAATGGGGCAATGCAGAGCTCAAATGCATTGTCTCCCACAGCCTTGGTAATGGTGTAAGGACCATATCGGAGTGGTCTGAGTTTCTGATAGGTTCTAGTAAGGCGTTCCTTTTGCAAATGCAACTAGACTTTGTCACCCACCTGAAACTTGTGTGGCACCCGATGTTGATCATGTTGCTGCTTGTACTTGGCATTTTATTTCTCCAGAATGTCATGGACCTGTAGCCGAATATGTTGGATGTGCTCAATGAAGTTGTTTACCTCATCTATTTTGGACTGGACATGAGCTAAATCTGCATGAGTAGCTGCAAATGGCATGGCCACATAAATGGGACATAGTGGCTGGAATCCCAAGCCCACCTGAAAAGGGTTGTGGCTAGTCAAGCTGTGGAGAGCCCAGTTGTAGCTATGCTAAACATAGGGGAGGCTCTTGTCCCATGTGCATGGATTCTTTGAGTTGTACATGCATAGAATGTGAATGATCATCCTGTTGACAACCTTCGTCTGACCATCAGTTTGAGGATGGAAGGCTATGGACTTAGTGAGTTTGGTGTCCAACATTGACCAGAGACTGGACCAAAATGTACTGAGGAACCTGCTATCCCGATCTAAGATGATAGACTGTGGGATCCCAAAGTGTACCCACACTCGTTCAAAGAAGAGTTTAGCAATGGCTTCTGCTGTGATATTCTTGTTGCAGGCCGCCATAATGGCCATCTTCGTGAACCTGTCAACGACCACAAAAAGATACTCATTTCCATGCTTAGTGGAAGGAAGGCCTGACATGTAATCCATGGAGATGGATTCCCAAGGTTGACTAGGGGTAGGCAGCGGGGTATAGAGGCCTTGCTTCTTGATGGTCAGTTTGGCAATGGTTCAGGCAGTGCATGATCTGATGTACTTCCCGACATCCTGTCGAAGATTCGGCCAATAGAAATACTTTTGTAGTACTGCCACCATTGTTTCGACCTTGAAATACCTAGCAGCTTGATTGTAGTGTGCTTCCCAAATCATCTTGGCATGGTTGCTTGAAGGAACACAAAGGTGACCCAGGTGGCATAACAGGGCATCTTGGAGGTGAAAATATGGAACATGTTGACCCTCCAAGAGTGTTTGGTATGTGTGGCTCAATTCTGGGTTGCTTTTGTAGAGAAGTGGCCAATCAGAAGTCTCATGCCCAAAAGAGTCGAGCACGATGGTTAACGCCATGATTGGTGGTCGACTGAGGCAATATGAAACATTATTGGTGCTATCCTTCTTATACTTGATATTCAAATGGAACTGTTGCAGGTATGTGGACCAATTTTGATGGTGATCATTCCATAGTTTCCCTTGGGTCTGTATGAACTGCAGGCATCGGTGGTCTGTGTGGATGACCGTTTCCTTCCCCAAAATGTAATTCTTCCATTGTCGGTAGGCCTGCATAATGGAATACATCTCTTTTTCATAAGCGGGATACTTCCAGACTGTGTCTGAAGTGTCTCACTATGATATGCCATTGGATGCCCGTGTTGAGTAAGGACTGCCCCAATAGCATAGTCAGAGGCATCTGTCTCAACCTCAAATGGTTGTTGCAAGTCTGGTAATGCAAGAACTGGTGCCGAGCAGAGGCAATCTTTCAACTCTGTGAATGCCTTCTGTTGAGAGTCGGACCAAAATAATTTTTCTTTCGCTCCTCCGTTGGTGACTTGACTCAAGGGCCAAGTGATATGAGAAAATCCTAGTAGGAACTTGCGATAGAAGTTGGCAAGGCCTAGAAAGCTGCGAAGCTCTGTCAGAGTGGTTGGAGATGGCCAATCCCAAATGACTTGGATCTTGGATGGATCCACATGCACCCCCTGTTCATCAATAATGTATCCCAGATACTAAACCTGGCTCATGTGAAAAGTGCATTTCTCCAAATTGGCACATACCTTGTGTTGCCGCAGTGTTTGGAGAACCTGTCGGATGTGGTGCAGGTGATCTTCCTAACTCTGTCTGAAGATTAGGATGTCATCCAAGTATACCACTACAAATGAGTTGGTGAATGGCCACAAGATGTCATTCATTAGCCTCATGAAGGTTGTAGGAGCATTCGTCAATCCGAAAGGCATAAATAATCATTGAAAATTGCGCTCCTTGGCTTTGAAGGCAATCTTCCACACATCAGAGGGTTCTATTAGTACCTGGTGATATCGTGACTTCAAATTGATCTTGCTAAAATATTTTCCCCCTTCAGTTGGTCTAGGAGGTCATCAATCCATGGGATTGGGTACCTATTACAGACAATGATCTTGTTCAGCGCTTCATAGTCAATACAGAGTCTCCAAGTCCCATCCTTCTTTTGTACCAACACGATCGGGCTCCCACAGGGTGATGAACTCAGACAGATGTGACCTTTTTGCAGCAGCTCCTGAATCTGCCTCTTGATTTCATCATTCTCTAGAATGGAGCACCGATAGATTGGTCCATTGGGCAGCGACACACCTGGGGTCAGATCAATGGAGTACTTGACCTGACAATGCAGAGGAACCCCTACGGGGGAGGTGAAGATGTCCTCGTACTCCTCCATGACCTTGTCCATCTATAGTTGTCATGTGGAGGGGCCCTGTCAAGAGGTCGTGGCCACCATATTTTTCTTTCCTTGAGGGCGTATCATCAGGAAAACAAATTTCCCAGTTTTGGAAATGAGCTTACTGCATTGTTTTGCAGTAACCGAAGAGATGGAGGTAGGTAGTGCTACCTCTGGTATCCTGTACAACTTATTTCCTAAAGTAACAATAACAACATGGGGCTTTGATTCATACACAACATGTTGCTTCCACAAGTATGGTTGTCCTAATAATACATCACAAACTTCAAGGGGAGCAATGTTACACAATACCTCATCAGTGAAGGGCTTAATGTTGTATGGAAGGCGACATTGTTGGCTCACGAAAAGATCTCATCCTTGGTGAAGCCACCCGATGGTGTACGATTGTGGATGTGCTATGGTTGGTAAGCCCAACCACTTCACAACCTCTACCAAAATGAGGTTCTTTTGGCTCTCGCTGTCAACAATGAATTGTAGTGGGGAGCCCTTTACCCACATCTAAGAGTGGACACTCCTCCTCCTTTGAATCTTCGGCTTCCTCCTTCTGGTTCTTTGTGGTGGCAATGGTGGCGTTGGGCTCCACATTGATAATCTACTTCCCTTTGTCATTCCCCTTATCAGGTTCTGACTCAGAGTCAAAACATGCATCTGATTCTGAAACCTTTAGCTCTGCCACCAGTGACTGCTTGGCCCGACACTCACTTGTGTTGTGAGTGTAGCTCTTATGGAACTCACACCACTTCCCCGTGTCCTTTTTTGGCTTTGCAGCACTGTTCTTTGCTTGTAGTTTTGGTAGGTTGTCTTGGGCCACCTTGCCTTGGCTTTTTCCTTTGTTCTGCGATTTGGGGGCACATTTCCCTTGTTTCGGATTCGCAGATCCAAAGTCTTGCTTCTTCTGTTTAAACTTTTGCTCGACCTTGATGGCATACTAGTATGCTGTGCCGAGCGAGGAGATGTTCAGGAATTCTATTTCTTCTTGGATGTACTTGTGTAAGCAGCCATGGTATTTGAGTACCAAATGTTGCTATGTATCCTTGATACCCTACTCTGTGTGAAGGGTATGGAAAATATTGGTAACTCTGGGACATCTTGGTCCCTTCCTTTCCGCAGCGTGGTCCACTTTATGTATTGATCCTCATAGCTTCCGATAGGGTAGTACTACTCCTTGATGACATCTTAGAATGAATTCCAAGTGGGTGCAGCTAAAAATAGTGAGCCTGTACTTTCATCCTCTTGCTTGTAGTAGGTTTCCCACCAATCCTTGATGTGGGGGTCTGCTTTGAGAAGAGAAAAAATAATATTTTCTTGACTAGAAAAATCATGAACAGAAAAATAACCCTCTACAAAATTTAACCATTTATCGACAACATCTGTGTCTATCTAACCCTCGAATATGGGGATTTCAAAATTAACTTGTACCTTAAACAGCGTGGCATTTCCAGATTTGCTGTTGGAAGCTAATGCATCGTCCCTAGGTAGTTGCTGAAGAATCTAGGTAAAGTTGTCCATCATCGCATTCCTTTGTTGCTCAAGGGCTTCTTCGAGCAAGATTTTGATAGGATCTCCTGGTCCCTTGTATTTCTTTCCATCTTCCATGGGAGGCCTTCGAGATTTGCGAGGTTGGTCTTGTAAAGGTTCGACCAGTTCAAGCCCTAACTCCTTATATCCTGACCTCATTGGGGACATGCAAAGATAGAGAAGAAAAGCAAACCGCTCTGATACCACTGATCTGGATTTAAACAGGAATGCAACAAATTATAGAGATAACTGTAAACACAAAGATGCAGTGGAAATAATACTTCATTTCATTAATGTAAAATACTGAAATATGCTTACAAACAGGAATGGAAATAAAGTAGCTAGGGCGATGGTAGCTTATCTTTGAGAAGAGATGTGGCGGCTACATGCCTTTGAACTATCTTACAATGAGGCTCAAGGGCCTTTTTATTATTGAACAATAAGAGCAAACCTTGAACAACCAAAACCCTAACCCGAGGAGATGTAACACCAAGAGTTTATGGGCCCTGTTGGGGTGAGTTGGACAACCAAATTCCCGGGGTTGCGACTTGGTCATATTATCTCTGTTTGATGCCCATAAGAGCCCATTGGAAAGATCTCTCCGAGAACTACAACAAAAAAGATGATTTTCAAAAAAAAATCGTTGGTAGTAGATTTCCCAAAAAACGTCGTTTAGGGCCTCAAAATGGCTCCAGAAGTTTAGGACCTTAAAAACTGCTAAAAATAGTAAACTGTGCTATAATTAAGGAACTAAAAAACTGAAAGAAGCAATGGTGGGGGTCCAAGTGGAATTGGCGGGTGGCCACCAATATCCACCTAGATCAGAAACTAGGATTACTAACCATACCTCACAAGAAGCCATATCCATTAGGTTGGTTATGTGATAAATCAAAGCTACAAGTGACTAGACAATGTAAACTTAGGTTTTCTTTTAGGTTAGCATTTGTAGACAAGGTTGAGTTAGATATTGATCCCTTGGATATATGTGGAATTGTTTTAGCAAGTCCTTACTTGTATGATAGAAAAGCCATTTTCTATAGAGTTGAAAACAAGTATCAACTCGTTAAAGATGGAATTGAATATATTGTAAGAGCTCATAAACTCAAGAATAATTATACTCTCATAAACTCAGGGCAGATGAAAAGAATTGTAAATTCATGCAAACAATATTTACTAATGGTTGGAAAGGAAAAGAAACCTAATAAAACCAATGTATTTGAGGGCTGTAATGTTAGACATCAAGCTGATTTAGAAAACGTTGTTTCAGAATATGATATATTGTTTCAAGAACCTAAAGGTCTGCCACCCAAAAAGGAAATAGTACATGATATTAATTTACAGCAAGATGCTCCATTGCCTAACATCGGAATGTACAGGTTGTCCGCTTTAGAGAATGCAGAAATCAAGAAGTAGGTATAGGAGCTGCTCGAGAAAGGGTTCATAAGACCTAGCACATTGCCATGTGGGTCTCCAATTGTCTTGGTGAGAAAGAAAGATGGCTCATGGAGAATGTGCATTGATTATCGAGCACTGAATAAGATAATGATCCAAAATCATTATCCCCTTCCTCGCATAGATGATCTATTAGATCAGTTGAAAGAAGCTGTTTACTTTTCCAAGTTGGACTTGCATAGTGGCTACCATCAAGTCATAGTTGCAGAGCAAGATGCATGCAAGATTGCTTTCAAAACAAAGCAAGGATTGTATGAGTGGTTAG
Organism: Pinus taeda; assembly: GCA_000404065.3. Lineage (NCBI taxonomy): Eukaryota > Viridiplantae > Streptophyta > Pinopsida > Pinales > Pinaceae > Pinus > Pinus taeda. Next base: position 20,630 of record APFE031481476.1, on the reverse strand, counting down.
TTATGCCTTTTGGATTAACTAATGCTCTTGCTATTTTCATGAGAGTAATGAATGATGTACTCAGGCCTTTATTGATGATTTTGTCATTGTATATTTAGATGGCATTATTATATTTAGTAAAACATGGGAAAAACATTTGAAGCATGTAAACCAGACTCTAGATGTTTTGAAAGGAGAAAATCTTTATGTTAAGCTATCAAAATGTGAATTTGGCAAAACATATTTGAATTATTTGGGTCATATTGTAGGGGGTGGTGAATTGAAGATAGATCCCTCTAAGGTTGCAGTCATTGTAAACTGGCATAAACCCAAATCTTCTATAGAAGTTAGAAGCTTCCTAGCAGCAGCATAGTATTGGAAAAAGTTTATTGCTAACTTTTCCTTGATTGCAGCTCCCTTACATGTTTTAACAGGATTGAACAAGGTGTTTTAGTGGGGAGGCAAACAACAGAAAACCTTTGACACATTAAAAGAAAAGATTAGTACAACACCAGTACTAGCATAGCCCGATCTTCAAAGACCCTTTGAGATTGAAATGGATGCCAATGACTATGCCATGGGAGCAGTGTTGATGCATCACGGTAAATGCATATGTTATCATTCTGAGACATTTAATTCTGTAGTAGTTAATTATCCCACATATGATAAAGAATTTTATGCATTAGTACAGATCATGAAAAAGTGGAAACATTATCTAATGGGCAAAGAGATAGTTATACATACTAATCATCAACCACTTCAATATTTACACTCACAAACTAAGTTGAGCAATCAAGACACTATAGGTGGATGGGATTTCTACAATAGGTTCATCTTGTCATCAGATATAAAATGGGCATACACAATAAAGTTGTAGATATTTTGTCCAGACCAATCATAAATGCATCTACTATACTTAAGCATAATTCAGTATTGCATGAAATCTACATTGAACAATATGCTCAAGATATAGATTTTAAAGATGTATATGCAACTTTAAGTCATGGAAAACAAGTAGAAGAATTGGATTATCATGTCAAGGACCAACTCTTGTATCATTTGGGAAAGTTATGCATTCCTCAAACCGAAAGAGTAAAGATAATTCGAGAAGCATACTAGACTTCTCTAATATTAGGTCACTCTGGTGTAAGTAAAACAGTTGAACAGCTGCAAAGATTTTGTTATTGGGACAAAATGAATGAGACAATTTCTAGATATATAAAAGGGTGTACCATGTGTGCTAAAAGCAAGCCCAACAATAGAAAACTAGGCTTGTACATTCCACTACTAGTTCCTTCTCATCCTAGGGAAAGTATTTCCATGGACCTTGTTGGGGGACTATTAAAATCTAGAAAAGGTCATGACTATTTATATGTTATTGTGGATAGGTTCAACAAAATGTGTATTTTAATAACAGATTACAACTAAACAAACAAAAATTTGTTCTTTTAGCATGTATGGGTTCATTTTAGATTACCCACTTCCATTGTATTTGATCGATATTTCTGATTTTTGGGAAGTTCTAGTCAAGTTTGTGGGAATTGATGGACACCAGACTGAAGAAGAGCACAACCTTTCATTCACAAACAGATGGCCAAATAGAAGTGGTCAACATGACAATGATTCAGTTGCTCAGAGGCTATTGCAGCAAGCATCCCAAGCTTTGGGATGAACATTTGTGTTATGTGAAACATGCTTACAACCGGGCTAAACATTCTTCTACACAGAGATCTCCTTTTGAGACATGTTTTGGTTTCATACCAAGGTCACCCTTGGATTTTGTCTTTGGTAAAGACATAGCGGTTGATGGACATAGTGAGGTGGACAAGGCAACCAGGTTCATTGAACAAATCCAAGAGATTCACCAGGCAGTACAAGAACAGCTGGAACAGAGCCAAGCCAAGTACAAGCCAAGGCATGATAAGCATCGCACTGAGCATAGGTTCTAAGTTGGTGATCAAGTCTGGCTATATATCAGCAAAGATAGAATGCAAGGTGAAGGTAAGAAGCTGAAGCCAATAAGGTATGGACCTTTCAAGATACTTGAGAAAATCAGTGAGAATGATTTTCACCTTGATTTGCCAGCTTACATGCACATGTATTTAGTAGTTAATGTGGAAATCTTGAGACTGTTTGAACCTTCATTGATTGAAGATCCTAAAGAGCAGAGTCAATTGCCTTCTATTGATGATCTGTTGCCTGAATATCTCAATGAATTGCAGGAAGACACAGTTCTGGACAGGAAGGTGAGAACTACGCATAGGGGGATGTTGAGTACCTTAGGATTAGGCTCAAAGGTTCAAAACCAAGCAGTGCAAAATGGATAGAAATTGGGCAAGCAAGGAATCTATGTCCTCACTTGATTGATGCTTAAAAACCAACTTTTGGTGGTCCAAAAGCTTTTTCAGTGGGAAGATCTGATTGAAATTGGATCTTAGAACACTCTCTAAGTTTTCATGAACTCTTCAAAATTATGCTAAAGGCTACAAGTCTTATAAAGATCAAGCTATTAGAGGTATCCTCATAACAATTGCAATTGGTGATCAACACGGAGCAACAAGGACCGTTAGTCAAGCGTGCAGACCGTCGGCCCATGGTAATATGCGCTGTTGCGAATTAGCAAAACTAGAGGTCATTTCGAGGAACACGGGTAGTTTCTTAAATTATTGCAAGGCAAACCCCTCAAATAAGGAAGAGACATAAGCCCCCAGACTCGAGAAATCATAAAATGCAATGGATATTGCTCTGATTCTGTCAGAAGTGGGGTCCCACAAAAACCAACAAAATATCAGAAGGGCTTCGAGCGGTAAGTGGTTTCAATCGAGTCCCGCCCGATGCCACAAAATGGGTGCCACACGTCTAGCAGAAGAGAGAGAAAATCGCTCACATCAGATGGGTAAACATCATGTTACTTACCCGCCTGATATGGATGATGATTGTAGGATTTGGAGGCTCCAGATCAATGGTGGAGACACGTTCCGATGGATGACTAGATTTTATGGGGTCAACAGGCAAAGTTGTATATGATTTGAATTTTGACGTGGATGATGCGTTGGCGAAAGGTCGTGTTTCATGGGCATTCTTGGAGATAATGGAATAAACAGTCGTTTTGAAAATGTCCAAGAGAACTGACACTTAGTTCGTTATGAAATACGTGTCCATCTCCCTGTGAGACATTATACAGCGATGATTATGTAGAACAAAGGGATTCAAATGGACAGAGGAAGGGGAACAAGAAAGTCAGGAACCAGAAACGAACAGTCACAAAGTAGATTGGCTTTAAAAGCCATGAACTAACAGAGAGAGAAGAAGGCAAGTTAAGAAAGCTAAGAGTAGAGAGAAGAAGCCGAGCTGACCTATAGAAACAAAGGCAGCATCGAGCTAGAGTTAAGACAGAGACAAAGAGAGTTAGAGAGTCTGTGTGCTCCAGAGAAGGCTTGAGAGGTTCAAGCAAACTCCTCTGTATATGTCTGTCATGTATGAGTCTTAGATTAGGCTCATACTACTGTGACCAATAGAGGTCAAGTTTTAGTAAGGACAGTTTGTGTACTCCAGAGACTTGGGGGATCCAAGTACAATCTTACTGATTTGTATCTGCTATGTGAGACTCAAATTGAGCTCACTATTGTAAAAAATCTACTTTGAAAACATAATAGAGAGGCCACCACTGAAGGCTAGACCAGGAGACGTAGTCCAGGAGTATTGAGTGAACTTCTTATTAAACTTGTTGTGTTTATATGTTTTCCTTAACTGCTTCAGTGCCTGTGTATTTCGCAATCTTATCAATCCATTGCATAAAATAACATAGGCACATCCATGCACATGAGTCTGTAATACCTTATTAATTATCTTGGATCAATTCCAGATCAAGAACTTACCTTGTAAATTCCTACATGGTATCAGAGCTATTTGAGGCCCACATCCATTGGTGATCCAAATATGAAGCTTGTACAATTGCATCCAACTGTCATTTCCTAGATCTACTATTTCTGACTACTTTTGAGCCGAGAAGACTACTATATTGTGTTAGGAGCCTCTGTTCCAGTGAGGAACCCCATTCAACGAAAAGGTTTATGATAACCCTAGCTATGTCATTTTTAAGATCTAGAGTTATATAGTCTTTATTTGCATTTCTAGCTATTCATCTCTCTATTTATTTCAGTTTATTTAGATCTATATTTTTTATTATTGATTCTATACCTTTCCTTTCTCCATATGCTCTTTGCCCCATGACTCTGTGCAATCTGGGAAAATTAGAAACATAAAGGAAGGATTTTTCTCATGTGTATGCTCTTTTCCACTGCGCCTTAGTGTGATCTTGGAAAATCAGAAACATTGAGGAAAATATTTAGTTTTCGGCTAAAGCTAACTTCAAGCCGCAAGGTTTGATTTTTTTGTATGTCTGTGTTGGATATTGTGGTTTTTGTTTTGTAGGAAAAAAAGAGCTTTTTCATGTAAGAACGCACCCCAAAGCTTTAGTGACTAAAAAAAAAAGCCTTCCTCTTTTCCAAAACTTACTAACCTTTTAAACTAGCTCACTTGGTCCAAAGTTACTTTATGTGAATAGAGGTCTTGAGTTCAAGTATTTCTTTTGTTGAGTTACTTTTTTCAAAAAGCACATGTAACTTATGTTTTAAAGTTACTTTATGTAAAAATGTTCTCACCCATTATAAAAAGTGAGTTACTTATAATTCTAAAGTCTCTTTATCTTTTATTTAAGTTACAATTTAGGGGGTAGCTCATAAAGTACCATTGTAAAAGTGTCTTTCACTCATTTATAAAAGTGAGTCACGTAGTTTTTTTTTTTTTAAGTGCGCTAATTAGATTAAATTTGGAAGGGGGGGATTTTTTTTTAAATATAACATTATCATTCATTTTCGCACATTCACACACTTCGTCGACATCTTCAACAAATTTTCCTCAAAAAGCCATAACTTCTTCATCCAGAAGTCGTTTTCAGAGCATTTTTTTTTTAATTAGCCTAATTTTTTGAGATCTTTCCATTAGAACACTTAGTTTCAAAATCTAAAGCTTCCGTTTCTATTAAAATGGAAATTCCATGCTAAGTTATTCTTGACAACACCAACTACTTCCAATAGTGGTCCTACATTGTGGATTTACTTAGAAGTAAAGGTCTTTATAGAATAGCCTCAGTCCAAGAAACCAAACCTCAAGATGAAGATAAGGTATCCAAATGGGAAAATAGGCAAGATCAAGCACTTGTGTTGATAGGGATGTTTATTTCTCCAAACCTTAGATTCCACATTACATAACTTGATACTCCTAATGAAGAAATGAAACAACTCACTAAAGTTTTTGGAATTAAAAATGAAATTAGAGCCCATCAACTCGAAAATGAATTGCTTACATTGGACCCCAATATTTTTTCTCCCATTGAATACTTTTTGTCCAAGTTCAATACCCTTAGAATTCTCTTGGAAGGTGTTAAGGTTAAGAAAGAAGATGGTAGCCTTATCTATTCCATTCTTACTAAGTTGGGACCAACATACTTTGTGTTTGTTTCCACCTTCCATTCTATTAGAGAAGCCTTTATTTCTCAAGGACAAGACTAGAAGTCCCCCCTCTTTTGATGCCTTTTTGTTATGAAACCAACTCACAAAAAGATAGAAAATATAGATCAACACCTTAGAAATAAGCCTCTTCGAGGGGGAAACCTCCTTTACATTACACAAATGAACAATTATTATATGATACAAATGACTAAACCTCCCTTATATATATAGGATTCTAAGGGATCACAATATAATGAAGCCGACATAACAGTAATAACATAAGGGCACAAAAATAACAATAGTGGGTTTCTATGGGGCATACTAATAACAATATGGGGAC
>APFE031481476.1:0-13097 GCA_000404065.3 Pinus taeda | reverse complement strand
CTAAGGGAGAAGTGTGCAATTCCATAAGAATATTTTGTTTGAGTTGGGAATTCTTACATAGGTATAAGCGATCTTTGTACCATAACGAATCATTTTTCTCGCTAAATGTATCAAATGTTCTAGGATCTTGTTGTAACTTTCGAATGAGTGCCTACACTTATTCGTCATTCTTCCATTCCTCCCTTGCTTCATTTATCCAATCTGGTTGGATAATAGAAATGGCACACTACAATAATTCCACATCCTCAACCTTTCTTGAGAGTGCATCTGCCACAACATTTTGCTTCCCTTTTTTGTAAATGATTTCAAAGTCATAACCCAACATCTTTGTGACCCATTTTTGTTGCTCTTCAGAGGAAATATTTGTTTTAAAATTATTTAAGACTATCATGATACATTTTTACCTTGAAGTGTCTTCCCATTAGCTAGGGTCGCCATTTCTTAAGTGCATGTAGTATTGCCAACGTTTCCTTCTCATAAATAGCTTTGTGTAAATACTTTCCCTTGATTAGATGACTTTCAAAAGCAATGGGTCCTTCATATTGCATTAAAACAACACCAATTCCATTTCCTAAAGCATCACATTCCACAATTAAGGTTTTTGTGAAGTCCGGTGTAGCTAAGACGAGTGCTTGGCACATTGCCTCATTAAGATGTTCGAAGGCCTTTGTTGCTTCTGGAGTCCATGAAAGAACATATTTCTTCAATAATGTTGCTAGAGGTGCTACCATTCTCCCATAATTCTTAACAAACTTGTGATGGAAGTGGGGATTTTCCATTCCTTAATGGCTTTAATTTTTCTAGGGTCTACCTTAACACCTTCATGAGATACAATATGACCCATATATTCCACCTCTTGTTCTTCAAAGAAACATTTGGAGCTTTTTACATATAATTGTTTCTCCTCCAATAGTTTGAGCACCTTGTCAACATGTTCAACATGATCCTTCAAAGACTTGTTGTAGATTAGTATATCATCAAAAAATACCAACACAAATTTTCTAAGGAAGGGTCTGAAAACGGAATTCATCAAACCTTGAAATGTAGAAGTTGCATTGGTAAGGCCAAAAGGCACGACCAAAAATTCATAATGACCCTCATGAGTTCTAAATGCTATTTTCAAAATGTGTACAATCTTCATTCTAATTTGATGATATCCTAAATGAAGATCCAACTTGGTGAAGTAAATTGATCCATGCAACTCATCCAATAATTCATCAATGACAGGAATGGGAAACTTATCTTTAATAGTGAGCTTGTTGAGGTCCCTATAATCCGGACACATGCGCCATGATCCATCCTTCTTGTGCACCAATACTACTGGAGCAGAGAAAGAACTTTGTTGACTAGGTTGAATTATCCCAGCCTCTAGCATTTCTACAACCATACATTCAATTTCATTCTTTTGGGCATAGAGATATCTGTATGGCCTAATGTTTGGAGGAACACTTCCTGGAATAAATGAATAGCATGATCATGATCATGAATAGGTGGGATAAATTTGGGAGTCTCAAATACCTTGGAATGATTGTCCAAGACTTTTGGAGATTTGGAGAAATAGATGATTTCGATGTGGGAACCTCTAGCGAACATAATTGTACAATTACACCTCATTTTTCCTTCTTTAGAAGCTTTGTCATACTGTTAGAGCTAATTATCTTTCCCGATTTCCCTACAATACCCCTTAATTAAACTTCCTTTCCTTCCGCACAAATTTTCATGAAAAGTTCTTGAAAATTAAAAGCTATTGTACCCCAGGATTGCAACCAATGGACTCCTAGTACAACATCAGCACCACCTATTGGAATGGAAAGCATTGCTCTATTCAATACATATTATCCGATGGATAGCTTGATATTGTGGCATTTTCTAGAGAAATTTATGGTTCCTCCACTTGCAACCATCAGTTGACACTTTGGTGTTGGATATAGGAAGCAATTAAATTCCTTTGCTATCTTACAATGAATAAAATTATGGGGACTTCCTCAATCAATCAACACTATTACCTTTTTCTTCTTGATATGTCCTTCTATCTTGATAGTTTTAGGAGTGATAATTCCAGCCAATGCATTACAAGATATTGTAGAATTTTCTCTACAAATCAGCTAGCTCACTACTATCATGTAGAAACTTCACCTACAGATCCAACTAATATATGCAATGTACTAAAGCATAATACTAGATCTTCATCTACCATAAACTTAGTGGAAGCTTAATTGAACATGAGCAACATCAAGAATGAACATATATAACTAAGAATGATAAGTAATCAACCATAACACAGAAGATATAACCTGGGGAAAGCACCAGCCTAAAACCCCATCTTTGTATTGTCAATCAAGTGGAAATATGTCCAGATTAAACAAAGCCTTAGCTCGGAAGCTATCCAGCTCTTAGTAAAATCCCTCTGCTACTCATAGATAGTCAAAGGATTTTAAAAAACCTTCTCCTCTACCCTCCAAGCCTCCTATTCCTATGCACAATTTTTCCTGGGTCCTTCAGCTGCAACTTGTGTGATTCTCACCTCACACACAACACTGACCTCTGAAATAACTGCACAAACCTGAAGGAGATAAATCCTCATCATCGGATGAGCTTCCTCCTATCAGGAAAATGATTCATGCCAACTTGATATACACTTCCCTTCCTGATATCAACTGGGGTTCTCTGTTGAACTGACATGCATCAGTTATCCATGAGAAGAATCTCAGTTCACACTGAAAATAATAGTTGTCAACATGCTCAAAACATCAACAAACTATATCTCATTAATTTACAACTCTTAAATTAATCGTAACTCAACCTTGATTAAGTTAAATAAGTCAACTGTCTCTCATATAGAAACTCATCCTTCAATTCCTCATTAGGGAGCCAAATCAAGGACACATTCCCCAATCAATGGAGAATATTATTGCATGTTCTCACAAAGACTTCAAGTTTGATTTTCCTTAACTAATTAACTCGTGGAGAATTAATTAATTAATATTCAAACTGTTGGTAAGACCAAATTTGAATTTTACTTCCTATTTTAGATCAGGGGCTATCTAAAAATAGGAATCCAACTTTAACTGTTAAAAATAGAACTTCTATTTTTAGCACTTCCATTTTTCATTCCCTGTTGCCCAATCCAACGCTGATGCCCAAATTGCTATTTTTAGCAGTGCTTATTTTAGAACTTCTATTTTTAGCAATTTCTTGTTGCCAATTTTCAATAGATATGGTCGAATTCGTTTCTTCTTTATCTAGGGTTTGTTCCTAGACTATATCCTCTTCTTTTGACATTTCTTGTTCCTTTTCTTCCTCCTCTTCACAATCTATGTAGAATAATTTCTTCTCAGCACACTTATGACCTTTAGTGTATTTGCTATCACAACTGTAACAAAGCATTTTTGCTCTTTTTTCTTCCAATTGTTGTGGTATCAACCTTGTAGGTTGTGGAAGGCTAGGGGCAATAAAACTTCCATCTTTATAGTTGCGAGTGATAGGCTTCCCGGTTGCCATAATTTTTCTGTCCATTTTTCTTGCTAACCTGAATGCCTTCTCCAATGAATCAGGTTCCCAAAGGCGAACCTCATGTTGGATATTATCCTTTAAAGTCCCTATGAACACATCAATCCTATGATCATCTAGAATATCTTTTACCCTTATGTTCAATTTTTGGAAGTCCTCAATGTGCTCCATCATTGAACCCTTTTGTTTGAGATTTAACAATTGGCTAAAAAAGATGTTGCTTTTTGTATCCTCATAATGTGCTATCATTTCTTCCATAAAAATTGCCCAAGCAATAATTTTTTTATGATAGCAAAGCCATCGATACCATACAAACTAATTTGGTTCCAAATATAAAGTTGCAATATGTACCTTTTGTGTGTTTTTCACATATGGAGATCGAAAAATTGCTCCATCTGTAGTATCCATGTTCCGGGATCCTTGCCATCAAACTTCCTCATATCTATTTTTGGAACATGGTGGGTCTTCAATCCAACATTAGAGTCTATGAAATCATGATTAACATTTATTTTCTTCTCATCATGAGTTTCCTTTACTACCTTTTCACCATTAGTGACCATTTCTTGTAGCAACTTATTCAAATTTATCTTTAGTTCTTCCATCTTATCGTCCATGCCACTCATCTTAGCGTCCATGCCATTCATCTTAGCTTCCATCTTAGCATCCACGCCATTCATATTAGCTTCCATGCCATCCATATTAACTTCCACGCCATTCATATTAACTTTCATTCCATTGATATTATCTTCCACGCCATTCATCTTGGCTTCATTTACCTTTAGTGAGAGTGAAATTTGTTGTACTTGGTCTTGTAATTTTGATACATCATGTCGCATTTCTTCCTCTTCCTCATGAGTCATGCTACGGATTTTAGGTTGCTTACTAGGTGTTTCGATTTTCTTTCTTCAGGGCATTAATTAATGCTAATAATTCTTCACTATTCCCTTTGAATTCCTTCAAACTAATTTTTCAAACCAATCTTATGCGAAATTAAAAAAAAACTACACATCTTTTTTTCACTTTGTAAGAGCTCGATATTGAATTTGTTGTCTCTGTAACTACAGATCTCGAATATCTAAAATTGTTTCCTGTGGTAGCCCTTTGAGTCCTCTTCCTAACCCCACAATTCTGATCAAGATTGATTTCTCCAAGGAAGAGTTATGCCAAATCTCCCACAGTGACTAGATTATAGACTAGTTCAGTAGAGAAAACTTGTATGACATGCCACGTGTCACTGTTTCAACCTTAGTACCTGAAACTGATACACCAAAAACTACAAGCCTATTTCTGAAACTTCTTATGAAGTTTTAATATGATGCTCAAAACAAAATTTATGACGATTTTCCCCAGGTCACCTGTTTGGAATGTAATTTGGGAGTATGCAAAAACCCTAAATTTCTTAGACCATATCTCCGCAAATATAGTGAGACAAGCTCTTAAATTGAGATCTAAAGTTTAGAACAATTGTGGCTCAAATGGGTTTTGTTTTTAGCTTCTGAAATGTCACCAAAAACAAGTTATAACGAAAATTCCACAATGGTCTATTTGGAGCAGCGAAACCCTAGAATCCAACCCTCTAATACCAAATGTTATGAAACCAACTGACAAAAAGATAGAAAAGATAGATCAACACCTTAGAAATAAGCTTATTCAAGGGGGAAACCTCCTTTAAATTACAGAAATGAACAATTCTTATATGATACAAATGACTAAACCTCCCTTCTATATATAGGAGTCTAAGGGATCACAATATAATCAAGCCGACATAACAGTAATAACATAAGGGCACAAAAATAACAATAGTGGGTTTCTATGGGGCATACTAATAACAATATGGGGACAATAGGGGCACAATAATAACAATAAAGGATACAATGATAATACTGATGGGGGAATCACTAGTATTATAGGGGCCTAACACTTTTGTGATTCTTTAATAAGAGAATAGGAAAAACTCTTATATCTTGGTCTTCTTAATCTTGGAAACTCTTCTAAGAAAGCCTTAGCCATCCAACAACAACCAAATTCAAAGAATCCTAAGATTTAGTATCCTAAAAAAATGGTCCTAAACTAAACAAGGGTCCTAGGCAATTTTAGTCTCAAAATGAAAAATCATTTCAACAAAATGATAAGGCAAATAAAACAAAGGGAAGAAGACTGATAAACATTGCCACTTTTGTAATCGAGATGACCACTTAGAATCCAAATGCTTTAAGAAGATGGAAGCCTTGGAAGCAGCAATGAAGAAGCATAACATCCATTTGGATCACTCTTCAACTTCAACTTCATCTTTATGAATATCACTTTCTGCATGTGGTTTTCAAGCATCTAAGTCTGATTATGCACTAAATGTATCTTCTTCTTCTCATTCTCATGAGTGGCTCATTGATTCTGGAGCTTCTTATCACATGGCCAAAAGCAAAGCCATGTTTTTTTCTTTAAATGATTGTAACACTAAAAATATATATGTTGGTGATGATAGATCTCTTAGTGTTGTAGGGACTGGAACTATTCATCTAGACAATGGTCAATTTAATGAAGTATTATGTGTTCCAAGCTTATCCTGCAACCTTCTATCTGTATATCAGATAGCTCATTCAGGTGAAGGTAAAATCATTGAATTTTCACCTCACGATGTTGTAATTAAGGGCCTAAGAGATCCTAGACAGATTTTAGCTACTGGCATTGCTGGTGATTCTACAAGGTTGTATAAGTTTAACAACTTTGGGTCATCAAATATTCCCTCAGTATTTGTTGCTCATATTGATGAAGTGAGCAAACTTTGGCATGAGCAATTTGGTCACTTAAACTATTGCTTCCTTCAGAATATATGTAAAGAAAATATGGTGACAGGTCCTCCAATGTGTTGGGCACAGGATCCCCCAAGGGACGTTTTGGGGCTTAAAGCCCAGGTTTTGACTAAATCCAATGTAAATACTCCGTGTTTTGTGGGCACGGAGTGCGAACCTATAAATGAGTCATAGGGTTATCCACCCTCATTTTTGTAAATATAATGTCGGCTTTAGATATCTACCCATGGTCCACAAACCATGGGATTGTATAAATAGAGTGAGGCTCTAAGTTGTAAAGAGGGGAATCAATTGAAGGATGAAGAAGTGAGTCTTATCTAAGTGTAGATTCGAGTCTTGAGTCGTAGAGTAGGAGAAGGCTCTGCAGCTAAGTGCGCAGAGGCGTAGTAGTCTGCAACTGAGGGCACGGACCCCTGCGACTGAGTGCGCAAGGTAGGTTGAGTCTGTAACTGATTGAAGCCTTAATAAAGAGAAGCTTTATACCATTCTTGCATATTTATTTACTGTTTTCTGCACTGAATGTATTGGGTATAATTTACATTTATGTTGTTTATATGATGCGCAAACTTATATGATTATGTTGATTAAGTGAATATAAGATAAAGTATTTGTTTACACAGAGTTAACTAACGATTATAAGAAGCTAAGTAAGATCTGAGGTGTAACTTGGGGAAATAGCGTAGATCATTGCCTTAACAGTGGGAAAGCATGTTAGCCCTTGGTTAGGGCTACGTGAAGGTCATTATAATATATTGCGAAGGCCTTGCAGGTTAGGGCAGTGCGTGAAGTAACCTACGCAAAGGTATTCACATTTGGACTAAATTGACCCCTTAGACATCTCAAGGGTGCGGAAACTTGGTTCCAACATCCCACCAAACTACTTCAGGTGAGACCTTAGTTTGCACTCCACAGGCTATTGCCAAAAGGGCCAATAGTGTAGGTATTTGTTTGGTTAATTCACTTCGAACCTGGGTTAGGCCCCATTAAGCCAACAAATGGTTTCGTTGTTGGGATAGGAATCTGCATAGAGACGTTTGATGTCATATCATTGGAATCCAACTATGAAGGAAATTGAAGGTTGGTTGGATAAGAGAATTCACGAGTTTGTGGCGCAGGGGAACAGGAATCTACAACTGATGAAAGAAGAGTGGTTAAACTGCTAACTGTACACAAAGATCCATGAAATCTTCTTCGCATATTTCCCTATTGAGCTGTACGAGTGGATCGCAAAGCTAGCAGATAGCCAAGGAAGGCGAAAAATTGACAATGCTATTGTGTGGACCCCAGAGTTGGTGTGCAGATTGGAAGCATTAGAGGATGAGATCGCACGTTGTTGATCACTGGCTCGATCGGATTATAGGAGGATTCATTACTGAGTTCACGTTAGATACTTCAGTCAGCTATAGCGAGGCAGAGTGACGCTTTCTCAAAGGACCACGAGGTAAGTACATAAAGTCTCTGAATACTTGGATTAAAATTCTATTGTGTGAAAAGATGGTTATGCAATTACCTTGATGTTCGAAGCTATGTGAAGTGGAAAAACCTACAGAAACAATGGAGGTAAGGGACCAAAGAATAGTCCTTTGATTTCACCTCTGCGAGGGGACGAGGAAGAGCTTGTGAAGGTCTCTCTGTGAAGTGTGATCCATTTGATAAGGCAAAGGGTTCCACGCATACTAGCTGTTAGCGCTCAAATCTTCCTTAGGCTGAAATAAGGCAAGACTTAAGGCCACATCAAACCACGCTCAGCCTCATAGCTAGCCCTACGAGGACAGGAGAGGGCTCTCTCCGGGTCAAACTCGGCAAAAGGTAATCAAGAAGGCTCGAGATGACCGAATTGATGAATGATTTTAGGCTAGGTATTAAGTACAAAGAGTTTAGGATTTATTTTTTATGATTTTGTTGAAATCAAGGGAAAGGCAAATTTGGGTGCGGGGATGAGGCACAGTTTTTGCAGAGGTCCACTTGGGGCAAGATAGGCAATTGTTTTGATGCCTTAAAGCGAGTGAGATGGATATATCAGACTGGTGAGAGGCTAAGGAGAGCAAGGGGTCTTAAGGGTTCTCCTTAAACTGAAGAAAACATAGAATATTAAACAAATTTAAAGGCAAAGCATAGCAATTTCATGGATTCTACCTTAACACTTCATTTGCTTAATAAGAGAAGATTCAATAGAGATAATGATGCACATACACAACTTACAAGTACTGAAAAAAACACACCATCAAGACATAAAGCCACAAGGATCCCAAGTAGTGCTGGAAAACCCTGGTCTTTCCTTTGCCAAAAATGCTGGTAAAATATGTACAATATAGTCTCAAAACTATCCCAAGAGTTCAACCATGAAAATGACTAAGAAAGTACATAATGTAGGCAAGCTAACACATTTCCTTGCCTCTAGGAGTTGAGCTCATCATCCTAGGAGCTGTTTCAACCAATTCTAAACTCAGCACTACAATCTAGGCAATCAAAACAACTTGCCTCTATAAGCTAGGAAACCAATTCATTCATTAATTTTTTGCCATTTTATGAATGAATATTCTAGAATAGGTAAAAAAGTGTCATTTCAACATGAAATTACATCAATTACATCAAAGAGGATGAAAAATCCCACCAAAAAGTCAAAACTAGTCAATGCTGCGTTTTCCTGAGCTGAAGGTGCAAAACTGGCAAATTTTCCCAACGCGTAGCGCGCCATTTCTCAACGCGTAGCGCGCCTTTCAGGACACTTTTGAGGCACTTCCAAGCATCCAAATGAGGCACAAGTGGGCTTGTTGGAACGGTATGTATGTCTAATCTCCAGCCCAAGTAGAATTTCTCAATTTGGTGGCCATTTGCCCCTCCAAAATTGCAATCTCCCAAGACTGCTTTTTGTGTGTCCAAAAAGTGACAGAAGGTCATTTTTTGCTTTTTTTTGACCTTTTGGGGGCTCAAATCTCCATGAAACTTCTTGGAAGTGGCTGAGCAAGTGTATTTTGCCATGAAAAATCTAAAAATGTTGAGTTTTCGTGAAATGGACCTCCCCAACTTAAGGGTAGCGCGCGGCGCGCTACACGTTGAGGGCAAAAACCTATTTTTGGCACAAAAAATTCAAAATTGACCAAAATTGCTCCAAATTTCCTGAATTTTGAGTTGGAGGTGTATCATTGAGCACCATGCTCCCTTAAGGTGGCTTCAACCAAAATATAAAGTGGATCGGGCCTTTTCCTCCGTTTTAGTGCCTTGGCCAATCGTCCTTTAAGTATCTTCATTTTTGCTTTGCACACATGCATACGGGCCCAATAATGATTTTTCATGTGTCGAAGAAAATCTTTGTCTCTATTGGCTTTCGCCAACAACTTTTCCAAGTGAGTGTTCACCCGGATTAGCATTGATTCCCAATCGATAGGTGTCTAATCACCGGGTCTCCTATGGGCCAATTCCCGGTCTTCATGAATCTTCCGCTGCTCATAAAGTTCATGCTCATCTTCCGACTGTTTGTTGCGCTGCTCTAAGTAGTTAATCACCCATTTTGCCATCTGCAAATTTCTTGTGCAGCGACTCATTCTCGGCCCTTTTCTCTCGGATGATCTCCTTGAGCTTCGAGGTAGGAGAGCTAGCATCAACATCAATGACATCTGTGTCTTGACCTCTTGAAGGACCCTCATAAATCATGGGCCTCTTGCCCCTATCCTGGACCTGTACCTGTGCTGAAGAAGATGGCAAGACCCCTTCCACATGATGTGGAGATAATACTCGCTGTGCCGATGAATTCAACGAGACCCCTTCCACCTCGGGTGGAGATAGTACTCGTTCTGCAGCTGCAAATAAGGCTCTGGGGCCTTTTTGATATGTCACATATGCTGGAGCATCAACATGCTCGGTCTCATGAATGTCAAACTGCTGTGAAGGCCCTCCCTCATCATGGACAATCTCAGGAGGTGGGTGTGGCACCGTGAAGAAGTCGTGAGAAATGAAATCCTCCCATGGAATACCCTGCTGTGCCAACTGATGCATCACTATGATCTTGATTAGTGCATAATGATATATACTTTTGAGTTGCTGTGTGGGGTTCTTCCTTTGCACTACGGGCACCATCTTCTCTATATTTCGGCACATGAAAAATGGAATGTTCATCATTCATACCCGGGTAAAATGCATCAACAAATGGATATGGTACGAATATAAACGTGAAAATCTGGCCTCACAAGTAAAATAGTGCATAATAAGCCTCATCAAGGGTGCATACTCCTCCCTTAGGAATATGAAAGGAAAAACAACAGTAAGGTGCCTCATGCATCCAGGTTTGAACATGGTTGATAATGAAATTTGTCTAGCAGCTTGCGCTTGGTCCACTCTTCCCCAACATTTGGTATCCTGGTGGCTTGAGCAACAATTTCAGGTGATAGGGTGAAATCCACTCCTGCAAGGTTCACATGGCCATTGTGCAAATGTAGGACAAACAAGCGGACCAGTTCTCTATGGTGTTGAATTTGTGAGATCCTCTCACAATATCCAAAGCATGATTGATACTGAAAACATGACATTGCAAGTGGACAGGCTTGAAATTGAGCCAAAGAGGTGGGCTCCTCCCTGACATGCCGACCACCTTTACCACCCTTGTGATGCCTCCTTGGTACCTCTATCTCTGGCGTTGAATCACGGTCATCACTCTGTTCATAATCTGATTTGGTTTCTGACATGGTTTTGGAGGCAAAGTGACTGAAATGTAATGCTGACTTTGCACCCAATGAACTGCTGTTTGACTTTTTCAAATGTTGTAAGGTGCTTGAGAGAAAAATCAATTTGATGGCTTGCTGGCAATTTGTTGAGAAGAAAACCCAACGCGTTGCGCGCCTTTCTCAACGTGTAGCGCCCCTTTGACGCGTAGCGCATGTGCATAATAACACTGAGAAAAGCTCCCTGATGCGTAGCGCACCCTTCCTGACGCGTAGCGCGCCTCTGAAACTGCCCACTTTGCTCAAGAACTCCTAAAATCGCCTTTGCAAGGTTTCACTTAGCTTGTGAGAGGCAAATCAGTTGCTAATGAAGAATGATGTGCTTTTATAGGCTTCATTTAGATTTTCATTTGCCCAAAACCCACTTTATAATGTTTTGAATGTTGACACTTTTTGAATTAATTGGCTCTCACTTTTGGTTTCTTTCCTTTGAAAAATTGGTTGAAATGATGATTTCTTCTGAAATTTTTTTGCAAGGATAGCTTCTAAGGTGCTTTGGCAAAGGAGACCAAGGCTGCGCTTCGACATTTGGAGAGTTTCAAATTTTGAGAATTTTTACAAAAAATGAGATAATGACCTTTGTTTTGCAAAAACAGAGTTTTGAAAATAAGGTGAAAATTTAGCTATACAATAGTGAGAATTGTTGAAATGATGCTTTATGAAGGACATCCCTCTGGCCTGTTGGTCCTGTTAGCGCTTGGAATTCACCTAGGCTGAGATAGACAAACTCTCAAGGCTACATCAAACCATTTCACCTCGTAGCTAGCCCTACGAGGTATGAGAAGGCTCTCTCGGGTCAAAACTCGATGGATTTTGTCAATAGGATGAGTTGACCAATTAGGAACAAGGATTTTAGGCTAGTAAACTGATAAGGGGGATTGATTTTAAAGATTTTTGGTTTTTTTGGTGGCAATTGGAAGGAGTGCAATTCAGGGTGTGGGGATTGAGCACAGTTTTTGCAGGGGGATCTTTGGGGCAAGGTAGGAGTGAGCGGTGATGCCTTAATCTGATATGGATGATCAGGGATGATAGAGAAGGAGCTAAAGAGGGCAAACAACCATTTGAATCCTCTCTAGATAGCAGAAAACATAAATTTTGAACAAACTAAAAAGCTGAGCATGTCAAAGCATGTATTTCAAACTTTACCACTTCATCTGTCCAAATAGAAGCAAAAGAGAGATGTGGAATACATAAAAAAACTTACAAGAACATGTAGAGAACACACCATCAGCACAACAATCCACAAGAATCCACAAGGATGTCTGCAAAACCCTGGCCTTCCTTTTTTCTAAATTGCAGAGATAGATGTACAATATGTAATAAAGCTTTCTCCCACAAGAGTCCAACCTTCCAACCCTTGAAAATGATTGAGAAAATACATCATATAGGCAAGCCAACCTCTTCCCTTGCCTCTAGGGGTCGAGCTCATCCTTCTAGGGGCAGTTTGAACTAATTCCAAAATAAGCACTAGATAATAGGCATCTCAACAACTTGCCTCTATTACTTAGCTAACTAATTCATGCATTAATTTTTCACTTTTTACATCAAGGAAGCTTCTAGAAGAGTAAAGAGAGGTAAAATCTATCAAAGTGCCATGAAAATATTACATTTATCCATCATCTACAAGTAAAAATAATCAACCATAGTCAAAACAGTGTTTTTTTGACCAAAAAAGTCAATTCTGGCAAAGTTTGCTCTCATGTCCGCACCCCCTGTCTCTCGTGTCCGCGCACCTTTGCAGCAACTTTTGAGTGGGTTCCGCTGGTCCAAATCAAGTGCAAGATAGCTCATTGGAAAGCTTGGCCTGTGTACTTTCCATCCCAAGTGGAAGTTCTGAATTTGGAGTTGTTTTGCCCCCTCAAAAACCATTTCTCCCAAGGTCACTTTCTGCAACTCAAAAAGTGGGCAGAAAGTCATTTTTTTGATGTATTTTGAGCTTTTGGAGGCTCAAATCTCAAATCAAGCTTCTCCCAAGTATTGGTAATTTTTATCTTTGCATGCCCTTTCCAAAAATGCCAAGTTTTCAAAATTCCGAGCAGTCCTTCAAAACATCCGCGCT
>APFE031481463.1:20810-41072 GCA_000404065.3 Pinus taeda | reverse complement strand
GTTTGGGATAGTGGCTCCGACTGGGGATAATGGGACCAGTTTCCCAGAAATAGATAAAATGGGATGAGTGAATGCTTTTATAAGTAACACTAATGATAGGCGAAAGACTGATACTATTGACAAAATATAAATAAATGAAACTATCCCGGGAATCTATTGAGCTCTAAAGCGTAGCTTTTGATGCTCTATATCTCAAAGATATACATATAGATGATTGTATCCTTAAGACATAGATATTAAATTATTTTGGATTGTTGTGCTTAAATAGTTAAGCGTAGTGATTTAAAGCGATATTATTACACTTTACACATTTATATCATCAACATATACATGATTAAAAGTAAGGCATATCATATAAACACCCAATAGTGGAATGAACAAGATTTGTTGTTATAGCGCATGCATACAATCAATGATAGCAAGATAATTACATAACAATTCACATACACAGAATGACTTCAGTCAAAGATAGAAGTACCATTTGAGCTATAGGCCAATCCCAGATATCAATCGCTATGTGTGGCTCTTCCTTTAACGCATAAACATTCCTCAATCAATGACAATAGTGCACAATTGTATCAAGAAATTTCTCCATTAAAGTAAAAGCGACTGGTCGAGTTTCATAAAAGAATAAAGGCTGAAGCACAATAGTGCAAACTTCAGTCTGTTAAGTCTATTACAAAATTTTACAACCCTTTCTAAAAACATGAAAGGGTCTGTAAATACTATGATAATCTAAATATCTATAAAACAGAAATGCTAACTAAGTTGATATCAATAACTTCTTGTTGCTATTTCTGCTGGCGATCTGAGGAGCTGGAGGATGATTCATTCTGTCGACTGCTTTCCTTTGAACCTGAGTTGATTGATGGCAAGCATTGGCTCAATTTCACGAGGTTTGTTGAGCTGCGAACTGAGCTGGGCAGCGTAGGTGGCGTCTTGGATGTCGGGGATCATACATTGAACGGCATCGGTTAAGCATTTGAGGGTGGCTCTTTGTTCATGAGGCTTGATTAGGAAATGCCAATATGTTTCTATGCTTAAACTGTTAACCCCGGCGATTAACCTTCCTCTGCTTTCTAACTCCGGATAACATGTTTGCTCCAATGTATTCGCTGTAGTAACCTTTCCAGGTGTACACTGGGAAACGATGTTTGCTATGTAGAGTGTATCGTTAACTACATCAATCAAATTGTTAGAAGTCAATCTACACCTTGAAGCTACTCTTTCTGCCTTTAACACCTGTGTATGCCACTCCATGAATAGTATGTCCTTATGAACCTCAAGTATTCTCGGCAAATTGGAGGCTTTTCCTAACTTCGAATCTTGCCATTCGAGGTATGCTGTAATAGCTTCATCGACTTGATTCAAGTCATCCCTTGCCTTTTCTACCTGTTCATTTACAATTGTAGTTAATTCGCAGAGTGGTTCCGCTTGAGAGAGGTATTGAGCCAAGAGTTTAACTTGCGCTATAAGCGCATTGTTGATTAACATCGCCTCCTTTCTGAATTCCATTATCTGCGAATCTCCTTTGATATTCTCTAGCTGCGCTGTAATTTGAGCGATATGCTCATCCTTGGTCTTTAATGATTGCTCATTCGCTGCTTTTAATTGCTCCAAAGCCTCTGTCAATTCATTTTGTTTCTGGATTGCTGCCTGATTAATCCTCTGTTTCTCCTCCTCCCATTGCTGAGCCAATTGGCTATTTATTTGCTGTTGCTCCACTAACTGTTCGCCTGCACGCGTTGTCCTCTGTTGTTGTTCTGCTAATTGTTCCTCAGCTTGTATTACCCTCTGTTTTATATCCGCTAATTCTGTTTGCAACGTGGAGATTTCCTGGTCTTTAGTCTTTAATAGCAAACTTACCTCCGATGCCTTGTCGATAGTTGCCGCTGAATAAGCTCTAGCGTACTGTGACAATTTAGTTAGATCATCGGAGGGATCCAGTATCTCCTTCCACACTACATTGCCCATGATTATTTGTTCTGGAAAGATAGAAGGTTGATCAAGCCTTTGTCTCTTTCTCGATCGCTTTACCACTGCTCTGTGCCTTGGGCTGTAGAAGACATCCAATGGAGGAATATCTTCTACTTGTAGAGTGATTTGGTCACTAGGACCTTTCGGAATTATTTCCACATCCTTAGTTTTAGGTGGGCCGCTGGTTTCGCTCAAAACCTGAGACGAGGTATCGTCCTGTATACTGCTGGTTTTAGGAGTATCAGTATTCTGTGAGTCTTTTCCTCCACTGATTATGGTGCTGAACTGCTGCCATTCCTTTTGTAGTTCAGGGTCTGTGATAGCACCCTTGTTAGTATCGGTGGTGGTTTGTTTAGACTGAGACTCCTTTAGCAATTGTTCTTGTGTTTCCTTCTCTTGCTGCTCCTATTCCTTCTGCCGCATCTCTGCCTGCTCTCTTTGCTGGTTGTCCTCCTGCTCTTTGCGTTGTCTATCTTCCTCTTCTTTCTTTGAGCGCTCCTCCTGCTCTTTCTTTGAGCGCTCCTCCTGCTTTTTCCTTAAGCTCTCTTGTTGTTCTTTCTTCAGCTTCTCCTCTTGATCTTTCTTTTGTTGCTCCTCCTGCTCATTATTATTGGCCTTCGTTGTATCAGGAGGTTCCTTTGTCTGTTGTTGGCCAGGTCCGCTTGATGATGCTGCTTGAGTTGGCATTAATAAATCTAGAGGCAGAGTTTGCAACCTCTGCTCCCTGAGTTCATTAAACTCAGTTAACCCTTCATCGTTGTATCGCATCTTGGCGAGTTGTTTGGCTTGAAATATCGATTCGGTTGCAGATAAAACATCATCAAACATATCTTCCTTATGATCAAATGTCGCTAATTTGGCATGTTCCAAAGCGGAATATGCAGTTCGCTTTGGGTCAAATGCTCTATTCGGAAGTGTGGCAAGATTTAGAGCTTGCATCTTCTTGGCCTCTTTTTCCACATGCTTTAGATCATGCAGGGTGAAGACTCCACATCTGAAGGGAAAAGTAGGCCAGCCCCTTTTCTTCTCCTTTTTGAGAGTCTGTGTGGTGCTCTCAGCTGAAATTTGGTAGGCAATTTCCCTTGCTAGCAGTTTGTCAGGAACGTATAGGGGGAGGACATGAGGGTTGGCTTGGCTACCAAAGACTCTAACATAAGTAAAATATTCTTCACCAAACCAACTACCTACTGCGGGCAAGTCAAAAGAGGCTAGGTAGGAGATCCTTGGAATAGGCTTATCAAAAATCGCATAATAAACAGGAACCATGAAACCATTACAAATATGATATATGTGGCTTTTATGGGATGACTTCCACATCTTGCGATGGTAAATATGAATGGGCGAGGGGTCCTGTGCGGTCCACCTCCAACCAAGAATAGGGAATTCAGAATTAAAACACAAGGTATCCAAGATATATTCACTGTAGTAGAACGGGGGAATTTTCCTCTCAGTGACTCTAGTTTTGTTCCTAAAGTCACTAACAGCTAATGCTAGCTTATCCGAAAGATAGAGCCAATCCATAACGTGTTGTTCACGCCGCCTCCATGAGAGGACCATTTCAATGGTAATGCAGAGTCGTGCAAACCCCACAATCTACACATCATTATACCGGTGTAGCAATAAGGAGAACACAAAGAGTCGACTGAGTACTTACCGGAGGATTCATGCTTGTGCTTATTTGGATTTTGCCTCCAGTCCTTGATAGGTTCAGACTCAATCTCGTTCTCGCTTGCAAATTTCTCCAAAAAGGCGCTATTATATATCTTCTCTGGCTTAGGCAAATGGTACATTTGCCTTAGATCTTCTGGCTTAAATGACCCAAAAATCCTCCCATCCTTTGCGATGAAAGTTCGATCTGTGATGGGGATTTCTTCAATTGCCCATTTCACGACATCGGTATATGGGAGCATTTGCTCCCTTGCCGCTATCCTATGGAGGAAGGAATCGGCCAAATCCTTAAGAGTGCACTCTGACTTCTTCAATGAATTTGCGGTAGCTTCTTCTACCGTCTGCATTGGTTTCTCGGCCTCTATCAAGTCATAAGTTCCTTGCCAAGTTGTTCTGGCAAGGCCTGCGCATGTTGTGTCGGATATCAGGCCCTTTTTGCTGTTTACTAGTGCTTGCCCTGCAGCTGGTGGATTGGAAACACCTGCAACTTTCTTCGACTTTTTACCCATCATGCCCGAATTTCATTGTAAAACTGTATTCTGCACAGAGAGGCGATTTTGGTGTAACACAGAGAGAAATAAAACTCACATTTGATAGCAAATGAAAAAATGAACGTTGATATACTTTGCTTTTGTAAAACCGGCGTGGAGACAATCTACAGGCAGATCTTAGGACATGGATCCATTAAGTGACCATATAGAGCCTGCCACCTTATAAATGCCCATTATACCAATATTTGGTCGAAAGATCTTTTAAAGCACGCAATGGGCATATTGGCGGCCGAGCGGGAGTGATTATGCCTTAATTATCATTAAATCGGGCTTTCCAATCACTTTAACGGATTTTTTATTGAAAATCGTGCCTTATCGCATCGCATCGAGGGGGAGGGGGGGCGCATGACTGGCTTTAACAATGCTTTGAGTATTGCCGATCGCCGATTGCGATATCGCATCGGCGAAAGGCATATGCGCATTAAGGATGAAACGAGGGGACCCGCCGATTGCCGATTGCAATATCGCATCGGCAAAAGGCATATGTGCAATGCTTGTAAAAAAATAAAGGGGATGTGCCGATTTCCGATCGCCGATAGCTTATCGCATCGGGGCCTTGATATGGGGTGCTTAAGTGGTGTTTTCGGGTATCACCGATCGCCGAACACTATATCGCATGGGGGGGAAGTCTTTTGGCCATTTGTTGCATCCGTTATGTTATTGCGATATGCGATCTTGCAATCGCTTTATCGCAATAACCGAATATTCGCTTTTATTTCCATTTTTACATAGATATTGTTTTTAAAGGGTCATTCATAAAGCGCTCCTTTGATTATCGAACTTTTCTAAAGTAAAAGTTTTGATATCAATTTTATTTTTAAAGGGACCTATTTCATATTTTGATTTTTTTTATGAATAAAAATAATATGAAATGGGGGGTTGTTTGCAAAGCACAACAGGTGCTTACATGGTGATCTTCATAAGGATAAGGAGAAGTACAAATCTTGAATACACATCTTCATTACTTGATGATGAGTCACTCATATGTTTTTGTCGTCATATGCATAAAGATCATATAATACAGTCATGATGCAGGATTCCAATAGTTCTTGGCGCTCATGTGGATGAGAATTGTTGGTGTTGATGATATCAAGAAGTCTTGACAAATGATCTTGAGCTCAAGATACATAGTGTTGGATACATGGAAGATTACTCAAAGTTGCATTGTTGGAGACATGATGATGATGATTTCTTACCTATATGATGATAGGTTGATACTTACATATGTTGATGTTCCAAGTAATGATACTTGGATGATATGTAAGATCATGCAGATCTTGAGATGGCTATGGTATTTATCACATATGATATAATGTGAATGATTTGGTTGCTGGTCTAGATGTTGTTGACAGGTGTTTATGGAGCAAATCATACATTGTGACTATCATGGTCTTATTTAGATGTTTGGTATCTATTATAAATGTGATGTAAAGGTCATAACAAGACTCTTGATGTAATAGTTTGTAGTTATTTGATGAATCTCTTTGGTCATATGGTGTAATTTGTACCCCCACTATGCTTAGGATGGATGATGTAATATTTTTATTTTATCATGTGTAAATTCTTGATGTATCCCCACTTGGTTGGGTAGATGTGTCAATCCCCACTTGGTTGGGAGATGGATGTATGTATGAGTATTTGGTGATAGGAAGGTCACTTATGATGTATAAAGTCATGTTCTTTCTTTTAGAACATCTCTTTTTGCAGACCTTGCTTAGATTCAGGGCGAGCATGAACAACACACTTCGGAAGAGTAGAGATTTCAGTAGGTACTCAGAGGGAGTATGGTCAGCAGAATGTTTATTAAGGAAAGAGAATATCTTGGTTTTCCCTTTGCCATTGATGTCAAAGGGGGAGGGTGATTTGGTATTGTTGCCATCAAGTCCAAAGGGGGAGATTGTTGACATTATGATGCATGTGTTGTACTTGATGGCAACCCACTCGTAGAAGAACAACTCACTTATATATAACTAGATGAATCTACAGAAGAGATATCAGATGTGACAGAATACATGGGATGTAGGACAGCTCAAAGGAATCAGATGACAGTTCTTATTTAGCTTTGCCATCAAGTCCAAAGGGGGAGATTTTTGGCATTATGACACAGTTTTGGCACAGGTTTGGCTCGATGACATAAGTTTTGTCCTTGATGGCAACTCTCACAGATGAGAGATCATAGTGCAGCAGGTCAATAGCAAAGAATTGATGATCAGAATACTCAAAGTAGTAGAAAATGAGATACTTGCAGGTTCGTGTTCACAAAGCTGCGAATATTGGCAGGTTCCGCAGGTGTGCTGACCAAAAGGTGTGGACATGTTCGCAGGTGTACTGAACAAAAAGTGTGGACGTAAAGTACATGCACTTTCATGCAGAGAAAAATGCACACAGGTGGGAAATCGTATGGTTGGTCCATGGTATTTAGTCTAGTATTGGGTCCTTCGTATTGTTTCTCAATGGTTTTGGTCCATGGTTTGAGTAAGGCCTAGTCTATAAAAAGGAAAGGATATCATTTGGCTATGTACAGATGGGTCGAATATCTTAAGAAGAGAAAGATCTGAAATATTGGTGATCGGTTGGTGAGTTATAGCTGGGCCTAAATCAAGGAGAAACCTGATCATTACAAGACGGATCTACTGATGGGTCGGGATCTCTTTGGCGCATGATCAGATCTGTAAATCTAATAGTCTAGAGTATAATTGAAGTCTAATAAATTTATCTATACCCACAGGTCCGCAGGCTAGACACAGTGCAGGTGCGGAGGTCCGCAGGCTAGACACAGCGTAGGCGCAGAGATCCACAGGCTCGACACAGCGCAGGTGCGGAGACCCACAGGCTCGACACAGCGGAGGTGCGAATACCCGCAGGTTTCTATTGGTGAAGTTGCGGACTTTTCTTGAAAGGTGTTTTAGCTACTTTTTTCTATTACTGCAGTGTTCAAGGTTCTGAATTGGTGTCTGGTTGTTGTGTGCTGAGAAATTATTGATTCAGTATTTGTACAAGTTAGTTTGGTTGATTGTGTTTAGCTTCAGGGTTGATGGATGAGATCTATAATAGATCAGGATCATAATGAATTATTTTTATAGATTTGGTTGTTAACATATGTACTACCCTTATGAAATGATATGGGTATGACCAAAGTCAAGAAGTGCAGCGAAGTTATAATATTGTTGAAGAGTTTAGTGTTTTCTTTGTGTTCTGGTGACTGCATTTTGTTGACAGAGTTTCAGTGATTCAGTATTGGGTGATTCAGAGATTGATGTTGCTAGTGTTGATTGATTATGTGCTTCAATGATATTGATGGGTCTAGTATGAAAATTGGATGAAACGTGGCCTTCAGATTATGGTGTTGTGCTTCACGAGTATCCAATCTGAAAATTGATGAAACGTGGTACCTGGAGGAAGAAAGAGAAGGTTATTGCTTTCTTTAGGTCAGCACCTACGTACTATTACATTAGCTAGTACAAGAGCTAAGTGGGGTGGTAGCTCCCTTCCAGTAGCAGTTGGAAAACAAGTGAATATTGGAGCATTCAGTATGCTAGAACCTACGTACTAGTAAATGGATCGGCTAGTACAAGAGCTAAGGGGGGTTGTAGCTCCCTTCCAGGAGAATCTGGAGAATGAGAGAAGGTTGTAGCCTTCTGTAGGTAGAAGCCTGTGTACTGGTATAAGACTGCACCAGTACAGAATCATTGTAAAAAGAATTTTCTTATTAAAGGAAGATTCAAATGACTTGCAGCAGGTGGTTTTCACCCACATTGGGTTTCCACCTTACATCATGGTGTTCATGTGTGCTTCTTGTGTGTGATGATCTGTTCTATTTTACTTCTCCTAGTTACTATTCATATGGTTAATAATGTTATGATGCACTCATTAAGGATCAACTAACTGAATCATAAGTTTACTAGATATACGCTTGTTGCATTACACACAGTTGCGTATTCACGCGGTTTGCCTTAACGAAAGTATCGTATATGAATCTTAATATGGAAATGAAAAATTCATATTGATTTGATAATACGGATTCACCCTCCCCCCCCCCCCCCCTCTCAGTGTTATCTCCAAAAGTTTTTGTTGATCCTATTGTTGATGTAGTCTGTGAAAATGTTGGTAGTGCAATGGCCATTAGAGCTGTGCGAGCTAATGTTGCTGCCAAAGTAGAAGGTACAACTGTGGTCACTGTTGGAATGACAGTTGCAGGGTCATTATCAATGCTAGCTTGTTTGAGTTAGATCAAGCTATCCAACTCCTTTTCCATCTCCTTTAACTGGTCATTCAGTTGTAGCACTAAGTCCATCATTTCCTCATGATTGGTTTGGCTTTCCAGGACTTCTTTTGTTTATGGGTGTTGCAAATGAGGCAACTTGAGTTGTTTCTTGAGGGCTGCTATGTCCTCATTTTTCTTCCTAGTCAGTTTTTCTGTGGCCTTTACATCACTTGGGTCATGGCCCAATTCAATAACCAAGTCCTCCAAGGACTTTATCCTGGTGTCTTTAGCCTATGAAGAGGCTCTCTCCAACTTGAATTGAGTTGTTATATTGTCTACTGAATCTTGGAGCTTGTAACCAGCCATGGCCTTTGTTGTGAGGGTGGAGTAGATCATTTCTACAGCCTGCTTGTGAAATTCTATCTAATCAATGCCATGAACATCCTTGGCCAAGACCTCAAAATTTGTCTTCTTGTAGTCTGCTGAGGTCTTTGGTTGCTATACAATTGATTGCAGGAATGAGATCTGCATTTTTCCTTGTTTGATGTCAAATACTGACATCAGTCTAGTTTGGTTTGGTGGTGTGAGCTTGAGGTATTGGTCATATGTCTCTGCCTTCAATCTCCCATTCCTCATTTTGATTTCTTTAAATCTATCTTTGATGTCTTTTTCCTTGTCAGTTGGCCTCACATAGGACGAGATCTCCATACTCGGCTGTCTATCTATCAACTGTGTGTTGGATGTTGAGGGTTGTTGTGTTTCCTCTTATGTAGCTACTTCTTTACCTTTCTGTCCCATTGCCTCAGTGTCAATTATTTCTTCTGATGCAATGTTATCCTCTTGTTCAAAGATAGGATTCAACTTGGTCCTCTTGCTTGGCTCAATCAGCTCATTAGTAGTTTCCATGGCATATCTAGATGCCTCATCCCTACTCCTCTTAGGATTCTTCTCCTCATTTACTAGAGTCTGTATGATAGGAGGAATGTTCATTGGCCCTCCTTGTTCTGATACTTGTAGGAAAGAGTTGTGATCAAATTGTCTTTCCTAATCAATAAGTGTGTTCCCTATATCCACAATAGTGTTGTCCATGTCAATCAAGGTGTTATCCACCCACTCAACCTGGTTAGCATATTGTTCAATGTCAGGCCTTGGGTGGTGGATGTATGCTCCCAACTTGACCTTGAGTCTGAGCTTGTTTATGACCCCATGAGGGTCATAGTGCCAGATGAAACTAGTTTTGAATTTCATTAGTTGAAGTAACTTGTTAGCCTCTTGTGCAACTTCTCTGTTGTTGCAAATAAATGGGCCCATTTGGTTCTTCACTTTGAACTGCGTTTTCTTCCTATAAGCTAGGAAGTTGATCTCATCAGAGCTAACGATTTGCTTGAAGTACTCAAGAGAAAATACCCTCATAGGGAGGTATTTGGGAAACTTATAGGGGGCTAGCTCACAACCATAAATTCTGATCTCAGTGTGGTTTTGGTACAAGTACGAATATCCCACCTTATTGTTATTGGCTAATTGCAGTACTATCTTAATCTCTGAGCTGATTATAGGTTGAATCTTAGAAGTCAGCATGTTCATGACTGGGTATACAAAAGAATCTATGAAGTCTTTGTAGGTGAATGATGTGGAGAACTTGTGGACCAAGGCTGTCGAGTAGATGATTGATCTCTCCTTTCCCTTGGTGTCCAATTTCTGGATCCTCAAAGGGAACTTAACATATGAAACAACACTAAAGAGTATTTGAAAAATCTTTCAGTGGGCAGTCTAGTGAACTGTTCATGCATTCTATCTGGAATGAATTGGGCATAATCATACATAATAGTAGGAGGCTTGCCTGGAGTGAAAATGGATAGGAAGGGCATGATGACCTCATCCACATGCTCATCTAATGTGTATCCTAGGATGCATGAGAGCATGGTGATTATTCTCCTTCCAGTCTCTGAAAAAATAGTGGCAACATAAGGTGGAATATATGTATGAGTATGTCTCTCCTCAATGATGAAATTCTAGAATATTTGTTTGATTTTAACTGGGTCCAGTGTGATGTATAGGTCCAACAGGTGTCCAATGGACAAAGGAGTCAGATTAGGACTAGGTTGGATTTGCAACATTTGATTTATGGATTCAGGAGTAATGGTGAATAATATCTCATGGTTTGGTGCCTCAATAGCCCTATGGCTTGGAACATAACAGGCATGACAAAAATGTACTATGTCTGGGAATGGGTGAACTTCTAGGAATATATACTTGGGCAAATTGGATTCCCAAAAGTTAATATCATCAGCATGGTTTAGGAACCTATCCTTGGCCTAGTAGTGGATTCTCATAAGGTGACCTAGAGTGGTTGTGTCTTTAATTTGGAAATCCTTGTCTACTAGGGCCAAATGGTCAATGTCCAAGTGAGGGGTTGTGATCGGTTTGACATCCAAAATGGTTGAGGCAGCCATATTTGTGATAAAATGTCGGAATAGGGCTTATACAGCTTGTGAAAATTGAATCTTGGAAACTCTAGTACAAGGATAGGGTATTAGCAATTTGTAGGATAGGGGTTTTCGGTATTTGAGGGGAAATACTCTCAATTCAATGGAAATTTATTAAATTCAATTAGTTATTTCTTGAATTTACTGTATATTTTTGAATTTGAGACAGTCAATTTGGCTCTGTGTCAAAATACCTGGAATTTATGATTCAGGTTGCAAACTGGTTCTGAATGGTGGCTACAAAGGTTTTTGTGGCTTTAATCATGCACTAAAGGGCTGAACTGGGGTGTCCGAAGCTTCTTTGGGATGCAATTGGTGGTCGGAAATGGTTGCGGAAGATCGGGGGTGCAAAACAACATACAAAGCTTTTGCAGAGAAAATGTGTGAAAAGCGTGAAAATGGTGGTCGGCGGCCTTTTAACTGGAAATGGTGTAAAATTGGTCGGGAAAGTGTTTTATGAACAGTGGACGGTTTTTCATGTTGGGTGGGGAGGTGGTTTAGGGAGCCATTATACTGCTTTTGAGTGAGGGTGGTATTTTCCCCAGAGCACGTGACTTAATGCGGTAACGCTACATAACCCAAGGGGGATAGAGAAATACTGCCCATATCACGTGCTTTCGAGCCAATAAAGGTCGGGAGATGAACAAGCGTGATATGGGCGAGGGCCGTAGGATCTGGGGGTGGAAGATCGAATGGCCATTACATGGTGGAGATGCATGGCGGGACATGGGGGCGAGGTTTGGGGGGCCCAGGGGTTAATTACACTTTAAATGTAATTAACCAATGT
Organism: Pinus taeda; assembly: GCA_000404065.3. NCBI lineage: Eukaryota > Viridiplantae > Streptophyta > Pinopsida > Pinales > Pinaceae > Pinus > Pinus taeda. The sequence continues at coordinate 29,399 of APFE031481463.1, read as the reverse complement.
ATAATTGCATGGTTATTCTGTAATGCAGCTTTATGGAGTATAGTGGGGAAAAGTGAATTTGTGGGGTTAATAAAGTAATGCAGGAGGGGAATAATAGTTAGGATAAGGGGTTTTAGTGGGTTTTTTAGGGTTCTTAGGGAAATTAATAAAGGAAAAATTATTTTTGCATGGGAAAAGGGTTTCACACTAGGGAAAAGGGGGTTTTTGGTTAGGGGAATGAATTTTGAGGGTAATTTTCTAGGGGATTTATGTGAAACCAAGGGGGAAGGATAAAAATGAAGGGAAGATGGGTTTCCATAAAATATGAAGTCGTAAAAGGGGAAATTAGTTAAGTATGTAGTGAGGGGTCAAATGGAATGGGGGAAGTTAACCAAATGAACTTGTGAGCATCCTTTTTCTTTCACAATTGCTCTTGCACACTGAAACACATGATTAAACATGACAGATGTGCTTATGCCACAAATAGCTTATATTTCTGCAACCTTTCTTCTACTTACCCTTTTACCTACCCTAACATTTTTTCTTCACTTTATTGGGTACACTTAAGCTAGAAAACCCTTTTCTTTCCTTTTTATTTTATGAAACAGCCTATCTACTTCTAATCTTATATCTTCCAAGGGCTCAAATTAAACTGATGAGCTCCTTTTATTTATCTACCTATCTACTAATCTGCCAAGATTAAACTGTTTGGCCAGATCTTTATTCTCTAGCTATAAACATGAAATTCAAAGCATGAAATAGTCAAGATTAAATAGTTTGACTATCATGGATTGTGGCATGTATGAAAAGATGCACACAACCATTATTTAAGATAGTAAAGTAAAGAGTAGTGGCACTTGGAATTGCACACTTTCATGATCTATTTTTTTGTTTGGGGTTCATATTTTTTCATTTTTTTAATCTTTTCTTATTTTTCTTGTCTTTTGATATTTCTTTTATGACATACCCTCTTTACATTTTTTAATTTTAATATGGAAAACATTTGCAGAAAGCAAAGGTATGTACAATATTACAAGACTTAACCTCAACAAATTCAAAACTATGAATCCTATCACTATAGGAATCTAAGAGTGGCTCACATGGGGATGGCATTTCCTATTGAAATGTCAAGAACTCTAAAGATCAGTAGCCTTTGAATTGTGACTATAGTTACCTTGTGAACTGTCCTTCTGTGATTATGCTTTATTGATAGTTATGACAATGAATCCTTCAAGGCTCAAGGCCTTCTCTGCAGGCTTCAACTTCAAAGGATTACCATCCAATCCCATCTACACTCTGAAATGCTATTTACAATGATGAAAAGTAAAGTGAACTATTGTGAGTCAGTCGAAAACTAATGCTTCAGCATCCTACCATTAACAGGTCCTCCTAGTAGATTTGATCCATCTATCTCTCTCAAGAAAAAGGCATTGTCGCCCCTGTAGCCATAAATGACATAAGGCCCTTGACACAAAAAATTAAATTTTCCATGCTTACCTTTGTCTTTTCTCTTTGAATCCCACTTAAGGACTTTATCTCCTATGTAAAAATCATCTACTTTAGTCTTTTTATCAAAAACTTTTTTGATTTTGTCCTGGATTACCTGTGATTTTACATATACTTCCTCTTTGATATGTTGCAAGTGTATGGTCTGATTTATTATTCTATGAATATCATCTGGTTCCACCTGTAATTCCTGGATGATCTTCATCATTGGCACTCCCAAGGATGATGGGAAAACTGCATCCATCCCATAAACCAGCTGATAAGGTGATGTTCCAATTGACTTCTTAGTAGTCAATCAATCTGCCCATAAGGCATTGACTAACTTCTTGTTCCATGTCTTTTTGTTATCTTCCAGTAATTTCTTAATTATATTGACCATGCTTTTGTTAGATGAATCTGCTAGTCCATTACCTTGAGGGTAATAGGTTATGGAGTGGCCAAGAGTGATGTAGTATTTGTTATAGAATTCTATCATTCTCTTGGATTTAAAGGCATCTGCATTATCACTAATGAGCTTTTGGGGACATCCAAATCTTGACAGGATATTACCCTCTAGAAAGGAGATTATGATAGTGTTTATGGCTTGCCTAAAAGGTATGGCCTCTATCCATTTGGTAAAATAGTCAGTGGTTGTTAGAATCCACTTGTGCTGAGCAGAGGAGGTTGGGTGTATTTCTCCAATGAAGTCTAACCCCCTTTGTTGAAATGGCATTTTAGTGGAAAATGGTTTAAGAGGAAAGGGTAAAAGTTTTCTCTTTCCTTCAAATATCTAACATTTATGACAGGAGGTCACATGTTTCTTAACATATGCAAACAAAGTGGGCCAATAAAAACCATCCCTCAGGATTTTGTCAGCAATAGTCTTCCAGTACAAGTGTCCTCCACAATCCCCTGCATGAAACTCTTGCATGATTTTATCAGCTTCGTTTTCCAGCAAACAATTCAAAATAATACCACTATTTTCTTTCCAAAACAATGCATTATATATGATACAATACTTAATGACTTTATCTTTTAAAATCTAGCTTTAGTTCTTGTCAAACCAGGAGGAGCTTCTAAGTTTTGTAATACAAATATAATAACTACATACCAGGGTGAATTAGTAAATGGTTCATTGATCATTGGAGTCACCATCTCTTCCTGATCATCAAGGGCGCTAATGAAGTTTATATCAAGGGCCTAAAATTCAATTCAGCCATGAGTTTGGCTAAACCTTGGCCTTTGATAAGCTTAGTTGTCTTTATCCCTATGTCATATTCCAGTATTGTGGCAATCCACTTGCCTCTTTTTCCTTCAAGCCCATTTTGTGTCAAAATGTCCTTAACTACAAAATTTGGAACATAAGCCATAATGTGAGAATACAGAATGTACACTCTGAAGTCTTTAATAGCCTTTACTAAAGCTAATGCTTTTTTTCCATAATATTGTATTTGAGTGTGGAATCTCTTAAGTATTTACTAAAAAATGCAATTGGTTGTTCATATCCTTAGTTGTTCTTTTGCAGCAAGACTGCTACAATGGTGTGTTCTGAAGCAAAATAAAAAATTATAAAATCCTTGTTAAAATCAGGACTTATTAGGACTAGAGTCTTGGTTAAGGCTTCCTTGATGGCTTCAAAGGATTGTTTGGCCTCCACTATCCATTTAAGTGATGAGTTCTTTCTTGGCATGCTATTTAATTCTCTAATCAGTTCTACTAGATTTGAAATGAATCTCCTAAGAGAGTTTATCTTGCCTAGAAATGACTATAACTATTGAGCCCTGAAACTACATCTCTTCTACATGCTTTCCTAGACCCTTTTCCCTCACCAGTGCCTCATAAGTTATCAAAGTTCATTACATATTGATTCTAAAAGAGCATCTAAGTGGTTTTCTAACTATATTTTTTTGTTTTCTATTTGACTTAGATTTTGCTCATCAGCTGCGGAATGCAACCATTTTCCGCACCTGACTCGACTTTCCGCATCTGTTTTTATTGATCTCTAGGTTACAGGCTTCAGCAAGTAAAACGAGGCATGTCGGCAGTTCAGGAATGATCTAGACATGGATCAGGTCCTATTGGTTCAGCTAAATTCGTAGAGGAAAGCCTTGGTCAAACGATGGTCAAACGAGGAGTTCTACAGCAAAGAGGTCTCTGTTTTCAACACATGAAGGGTTCGAGATCGTTCCTAGATCCATGGGTTCATTTTGATAGCTGTAGGCTACCTCCACGACGCAAATCCAACAACCACCTTTTGGTAGATTGAATCATCATGGCAACCATCACACTAAGCTCATGGATGTTGTCTTTTTACGTGTCCTTTGCTGAAGGTGATTCATAGGAAAATAGTTATGTAATTTCCTTTATAAATAACGCATTTGCAAACGCATGTAGCTAGTTTTTTTTTTGGATGTAATCTTGTTGTTATTTCATGTACTGTGTTGTGACATTGGTCCTATTGTTGTAACGAGAGGATTCTTCCTCTGTTTTACAATATAACAAGAATCTGTTTTATATGACTGTGTGAGCGTTATTTCAGACTGACAACATGTTAACCAAGGCCGTGCAGAGGACCCCTGCCAGTTGAGGTTGTGTTTCTTTATTTCTGTAAAGTGTTTATGCATTGTTGTCTTATTCCCATTGTAGATATTTCATAGTTTATTCACCTATGAATATTTCATATTTTAGTTATGATTTTAATGCTTCATTCTTGTACATGATTTTCCAAGCATTGTATATTTTTGCTAACACTGATCAGTGTGTTTCAGGATAGGCTAGGTCTGGGCGTTTTCATACAATTTTTGCAATAAATAGTGACATGAGATTGGCATCTCTGCTCACTTTGTTTTTCTTATCTTTTCAATTTCAGTTATTCTTTGATTTCAATCTTATTCAATTGCTGTTGTTAGTTAGTTTAGATATCAAATTCTTCATGTCATTTAACGTTATCTCCATAGCCATGGCTTAACCCCGAAAAGCTACTTGGCGAGCTATCGGATTATGAGTGAGGTGATTTGATTTTACTTTTATTTTTGCAATTAGATATCAAGTTCTTCATGTTATTGACATTATCTCCAGAACCATGGCTTAACCATGAAAAGCTACTTGGCGAGCTATCGGACTACAAGTGAAGTGACTTGATTTTATTTCCATTTGCAAGTAGGTAATTTAGATATCAATTCCTCACTTTATTGGCGTTATCTCCAGAGCCATGGATTAACCCTAAAAAGCTACTTGGCGAGCTATCAGACTATAAGTGAAGTGAATTGGTTTTACTTTTATTAGTTTGCAGCTTTTGATTTGTTTGAGTGCAATAGATTAACTTTTATTTTTTTATTTAGATGAGCAGCAGAGATAGTGATTTCATGATCAATAGTTCATCATTTGTTTGAGTATGTTTTGAGATCCTCTGAAGTGTTAAGCTCTGGAAATTATCATAAAGGACATAACTGCCTTAAAATCTATATCCATACTTGCCTTCTAAAGTATTCTTAAAACTCAGTAATAGGATTTCCATTCACATTAGGAGATAAACAAAGATAAAACCCCCAAAACAAAATAAAAATTGAAAATAATAAAAAGTAAGAAAGAGGTTGTCTTGCACATATAGTGTGCCGCACTTCATTAGTTTACGACTCCCGGATTGATAATTAATGTAGAAATTTAAGAAATACTAAATTGACTAAACATTTTGGCGCCATTTCCGGGGAAGTGTAACTAGGTAGCCGATCTCTTACATAAAAAAAAGGAAGGGAAAATTGATAACTTCTTGAAGTATGCTCTCCTCTTGCACCTTGTGTGATCTGGAGGATCAGAAAATAGAGTTATTAGTTCAATGATTTCTTGATTATGATCTCTTCTTGCACCTAGTGTGATCTGGAAGATCAGAAAGAGAATCATTAGCCTGACTTAAAAAAAAAAAAAAAAAAAAAAAAAAAAAAAATGACATGCATAGAGCAAGAGATTCTAGGGGAAGGTTTATAGCTAGGGCCAAAAGTTCGATTTTCACAACTTTGTCTACTTCAAGACATAGACAAGATACACCTCCATCTACTCCTAGCCTTAGGATTCCTAGAATTCAAGGAGCAACAGCCGAATTAGAAGATTCTCCCACACTATCTACTAAATCTAATCTAGGAGAAGAAACTTTCTTCACTTCTACAGGGGAACATATTGTAATCAAAGAATTGGAATCACCTGAAGAAGAGGGAAAGGGAGAAACTCTCTCTCATCCACCATTGATAGAAGAACCAGAAGACTCTGAGGAAACTATCATGATAGAGGAAGTAGTAGATGGATTTGGAGAAGGGGGTAGAGGTAGAGGAAGAGGAAATAATGGAGGAGGTAGAGGTAATAATGGGGGAAATAGGGAAGGAGATAACTCATTTGGATTCTATAGCTGATGAGGAAACTCATACAACAATGAAAAACATTTCACCATCTGTCCTCCCAAACTTTTATGGGTTGTGAAGTGAGGATCCTGAAACATTTCTATTTGAGTTTGAAGTCTTGTGCTGAACCTATCACTATATGGAAGACTCTAAAAAACTCAAACTGTTTCCTTCAACATTGAAAGGAGCTGCTTTGAAATGGTTCATGGGATTAGTCACTCAATCTAATATGAATTGGAATGATATGAAACAAAAAAATTTGGATAGATACCTGGATTATTATATGCCCACCAATCATAAGGATGAGGTATTCAAGATGATGCAAAAAGAAGATGAAAACTTGGAGGATTTACTTGAAAGATTTCAATACAACTTAAAGAGAGCAAAAATGAGTAATTTAGATGAGGAAACCTTGAAAGCCCTTCTGTTAAAAGCCATTAGAGATGAATGGATAGATATTTTAAACATGATGGGGAAGGGAGAAATTTCTCAACTTCCACTTCGTGACATAGCAGAACTATGTGTCCATCTCTCAAGGGGAAAATCTAAAACTGGAAAAGGGCCGAGAGATCCTTCTCTTATTAGAGCAAACAAATCTATAACTGGATTAGTAAGTAGGGCAGAGATTGGCAATATTCTTGATGAGTTCGAAACTAATATTCTAGGGAGACTTAATGAACAACTAGACACACTTAAAATACAAAACAAGCAGAAAGCAGAAGATGATGCCTTGGCCATCTTTTGTCCAAAATGTAGAAAGAAACATGCTCTAAGGGAATGTCCCTTGGATGCAAAATTTGTAGAAACATGTATGATTTTCTCAAAAATTCATGAGACCAAGGATTGTCCTTCAATTCTTGGGCTCAAAGCTGTCTTTCAGGAAGATCCAAATTCAGTAGAGTCCCTTTGTTTTGTTTCAAGAAGACCTTGGTAGGGGCAACAAAATCAAGGATTTAACAACCCTATGAACTTTCAGCTCCCGCCAAATTGGAATTCTTGGCAACAACCGTGGCCCCAACCTCAAAATCCATATCAATCATGGGCACAAGGGATGCAAAATCCTTATGGGAGATTTTCTCAGTTTTATCAATATCCTCTACTTTTCAAAATCAACAAAATCCACAACTTCTAAATCAAAACCCACAACTTTCATTGCCATTTCCACAACAACAACCTTCTCAAAAAAATCCAAATTCTCAACTCTTGCTTCCATTTCAACAAAAGACAAATCAACTACCAGCCCAGCCATTGCCAAATCCCAACAATAAAAATCCTCATAATTCTTACGTGGTAGAAGAACAACAATTTCTACCTATATGATTGTTCCTCTTAATGATGTTCAACTCAAATCTGGTAGAGTTTTATCAAAAGCTTCTATAGATTTTCCAGAGCAACATACCTCTGAGGAGGATTCTCTTAAAGTCAATAAAGATTTTGAGGAAGCATCTCTTCAAAACCAAATCATTCAAAAGGAAAAATAAAAAGAGTCAACCCCCACAACTCCTAGAGTTGAGTAACCTGCATCTTCATCCACACCTCCTTTCCCTGAAAGATTACAGATTGACAAAGGGGTGGAAAAACAAACCTTGTTGCCTGACTATGATTTTCTAGATGAATTAAAGACTGTCTATATCAAGATTCCCTTGCTACAAGCCACTAGAGAGATTCCTATTCTAACAAAAACAATAAAGGAGTTGAGTCTCAAAAGACCAGGAAGGAAACCAAGAGATACAAGAAGAATCCACCTGGTAGGAAAAATTGCAGATATCATGATGGGAAAAATTACCATGCAGAAATATGTGGATCCAAGTAGTCTGATTGTCAAGACACATATAAATGGGATAGAAATTCCAAATACTTTGATTGACTTAGGGGCTACTATAAACATTATGAGTAGACATACTATGGAACAACTTAAACTTCCTAATCTTATTTTTACACCCACCTTACTGCAACTTGCAGATAGATCAATAATCAAACCAGATGGTGTACTAGAAGATATTTCAGTCTCCTTAGATTCTTGGGAATATCCAGTAGATTTCATGATTTTGATTCCCAAGAGTAATTTAGGAGGGCACCCACTCATCTTAGGAAGACCTTGGCTAGCCACATCTGATGCTTTCATTAGTTGTAGATCTAGGGATATGTACATTTCTGATGGTAGTTCGGCAAAGAGATTCAATTTGTATCCTCCCACAAAAGCAATTACAGAAGTAGGAGACAATGAATGGGTCAATGATGAAGATATTATACAACCTGTCTTTACTATGTCTGAAATTAGTGAAGATAGTCAAATTTTGAACACAATAGAAAATTTTGAAACATCTTCATAATATGACCACACACAATTTCAGTTAGATTCTGATATTGAATATTTATCGTCAAGACAAATGTCTCTTTACTCTATGGAAGAGTTTAGTAGTTCTACCATTGAGATTTTTCCAGGTAAAACACTGAATATCAACACAAATTTGGAAAAATCACAACAGGAAGAACTAACCAAAATCTTGCAAAAACATTCTGCTCCATTTGTATGGGAGTATACTGATATGAAAGGTATTGACCCTAAGACTTGCATCCATCATATCTATATCGAGGAAAATAGTAGACCAATCAAACAACCTCAGAGAAGGATGAATCCAAATCTTAGGGAGATAGTGAAAGAAGAGCTCCAAAAACTACTCAATGTAAACTTCATTTACCCAATTTCAGATAGTTGATGGGTTTCTCCTTT
>APFE031481463.1:0-17915 GCA_000404065.3 Pinus taeda | reverse complement strand
GACAAATACATCAAGGAGAAAAAGTTTCAAGAAGGAGATTGGGCATTGCTATTTGATTCCAAGTACAAAGATTTCAAGGGTAAATTTCAGACTCATTGGCTTGGGCCATATGAGATTGATAAAATCTTTAGCAATGGAGCAGTAAGAATCAAAACCATTGATGAATATCAAACTCCTCTTATTGTGAATGGTAACAGATTAAAGATCTATCATAAGCCACTCTCAAAGGAGGAATTTGTCAAAATCTTTCAAGATAATTCTGCAATAAGGCTGGTGAAGAAGAATCCTTCTTCTCCACCAACCTAGTCTTTGTTCTTTTCAATGTTTAAAAAAAAATATGAATAAATAAATAAAAATTTGTATAAGCCTGAAAAACAATCACTGATTGGCAGTCTTATACAAAAAATATAGGGCGAAAATTAGAAACTTATGACGCCCTATATTTTCCAAAAAGAAAAATCCCTCTCATTTCATTCATAGTTTCATGTCACTTCACTTCATTTCACTCCACTCCACTTCATTTCATTTCACTTCAATTCATTCCATTTTATCATCACATTCCTCTAATAAAATCCCTTTCATGACCAGTTTTCATTCACTCAGTCATCATTCATTTCCTTCCATCGCCATTCAGTCATATGTTCACTGTGTCAGTTTCCATAGTTGAATCCTGTTTCCATAGCTAAAAACTAATTCTGCAGCTGATTGTTGATTTCGCAGCTAACACTCTGTTATTCAGCACTAACAGTCAGATGTTAGCCAAATAATGATGAGAACCAAATGCAGGTATGACAAAGAAAAATATTTTTAAGATATAAAGCACCTAAAAGCACCAACAGGAAGCAGCCAATCAAAGGTCAGTGGACGGAAGTGGTAAGATTCTAAGGTATGAGCAAAATTCATTTCAAATGGAATTTTAAAGCACATTCTATATAGTTATGAAACCATTGGCTCCATTATGTGTAATGATTCGCATTGATAGCTTCCATAACTGCTCCATGGCCTTTCATAATTCCACCACGAACTTTGCATTAATTTTTAACGACCTCATGATCCACCTTAGAATTTAACTCATGTTTAATTGTACGTTGGCATTCCACTTGTTGAACTGGGTAATTATGAGAACATAATATATTTGATCACGACTCTTTCCTACCACACAAATCTGCAGTCATTTTGAGAGCATGCTAACATCTATTCCGCAGCCTTCCAATTCAAAGTTCTGTCGGGCTCACTCCATTCCCATACTATCCCATTGAAGTTGCATTTGTTATTTCTGGCCTATTCACATAAGCCTCCGCTCCGTGAACTCATTCTCACTACCTATTCTTTGTTCTTTCGTTTACAACTACTGGTTTTTCTCCACATTCCTTCTTCATCTCCCGCTAACACAACCATTTCACATCCATTAATCCATTACTCACAGCCCATCACTCACAGATGTATTTTTAAGACAGGAGGAAGGAATGGGCCTTCTGGTAAGAACAGAGCTGGATGGACCTAAGTTCATGGAGGGTTATCCGCAATTGAAAAGCATGTTAAGGAAGGCATGGTGGCTGCAGTTCATCCAGAAATTCAAAGGTCACAATAATGAAGTTACGAAGACAATTGCAAGGTATTTTAATGGCGTGGAAGTTGAGGTTGGAGATCTTAAATTCTCAGTCACGGAGGCATCTATCGCAATGGCAATGGAGCTCCCACAGGAGGGGGAATGGTGGTTCAAAAACAAAGATTTTGATGAGAGGGCCTGGAGGATTATTTTGCGTAACCCAGGTATGGATATAACCATCTTCAAACATGGAATCCCTATTTCTTCTCTAGAGGAAAAATGGACTAGTTTACTATTGATAATCCAGAAGTTTATTACATGTGAAGGACGGTTTGGGTCCATGTACATGTACCACACCCGGCTGCTAATGAATTTTCTAGAAAATCAAACCATCAATTTGCCTTATTTTCTATTGAAAAGCCTGAAAAAGATGTCCATAACTGTACAAAAGAATCTGGATGACCTAGAGCCCCACCTTTACCATCACGACCTTGTCAAAATTTTGATTGAAAAAACATTGAAGGAAAAAAAGGATACTTGGGAACAGTTTTTGATTAGAAACTTCTTTCAGGACCCACCTAAAACACCTGAAAGTAGCTTAACAAAGAAAAGTAGGAGAAGGAAAACAGGTATGAACATTCAGGACACTCCTACTAACATAGCTAAAGACACTAGTAAGGAACAGAAGCTGTCCGAAAGTAGGAAGGAAAGAACTAAGGGTAGGAAGCAAGGGAGACTAAAGGAGAAAAGAAATATTGAGGCTACCTATCAAACCCCAGAACCTTCCTCAGAAGAGGATCAGATACTTTCTGAAAGACTAATCTACCTTAAGGCACAATCAGCTGCAACAAAGAGAAAAGGGAAATAAAAACAAAATGTGGATAAAGGAGACACCAGCTCACAGAATCTAAGGAGGAGCTCTAGACTTAAAGGAAAACTGAAGAAAGTACAAACTAAAGGGGCCCACTTCATTGACTTAGGAGGGGAAACACTCGAACAGCCTCTAGCAATCCCTCCTGGCCATAGCCCACAACATCCTCCTATTTCTCAACCATATTTTGAGATCAGTCCTAATTTTGGGGTCAGCCCAAGAAAGGCTACACCTGAGATAGATCCAACCCAGCAAGAAATGCATGATTTTATTGAGTCATTGGAGAAGACTACCACAGATCAAGGCACTTCATCTACCCAGCCTAATGCAGTCTAGGAAGCTCTAATCCAATCACTAAAACAGGAATTTTTTGAACTGGAAGTCTTGAATAGACACATCAAAAGAGAAAATGAAACATTGAAAGAACAGAGCAGGTTGGATAAAATCATTCACGACAACACCATGTTGCATCTTGGGCTGTGGCAGAGGAAAAATAGGAAATTGAAGAAACAAAGGAGGAGATTGAGCAGAGCTCTTATCAACCTCAAATTCAAGTGCATAATGAGGAAGCCTAAGATGAAAGTGGTACCCAAAAAGAAGAAAAGAAGGTTGGATGTGTTAGTAGAGGTTTCAAAACACATGAACTGAAGGCAGGATGGTCACAGTTTTGGTTGCATGAGGACATGCAACACCTTCACAATGGGGGTATGTTGAGCCCTGAAACTACATCTCTTCTACACGCTTTCCTAGACCTTTTTCCCTCACCAATGCCTCATAAGCTATCAAAGATCATTACATATTGATTCTAAAAGAGCATCTAAGTGGTTTTCTAACTATATTTTTGTGCAGTGGTGTGATCCGGATTTTCCACAGTCTTTTGTTCATTCAATAATCTCTCATTCTTTTTCTATCTTTCTGATTTGTCCTGATGATGGACCCCCTTTGGGGTTCGAAACGTCGACATAATGAACAAAAGACTGTGGACAATCCGGATCACACCACTGAAAAAAACTTCCACAGAAGCCTAAAGTCAAACATATATTTTTGTGTTTGCTATTTGACTTAGATTTTTCTCATCAGCTACAGAATGCAGCCACTTTCCGCAGCTGACTCGACTTTCTGCAACTGTTTTTATTGATCTCTAGGTTACAGGCGTCAGCAAGCAAAATGAGGCACCTCGGCAGTTCAGGAATGATCTGGACATGGATCAGGTCCTATTGGTTCATCTAAATTCGTAGAGGAAAGCCTTGGTCAAACGATGGTCAAACGAGGAGTTCTACGGCAAACAGGTCTCTAATTTCAACATGTGAAGGGTCCAAGATCGTTCCTAGATCCATGAGTTCACTTTGACAGTTGTAGACTTCCTCCATGACGCAAATCCAACAGCCACCTTTTTGTAGATTGAATGATCATGGCAACCATCACGCTAAGCTCACGGATGCTGTCTTTTTACGTGTCCTCTGCGAAAGGTGTTTCATAGGAAAACAGTTATGTAATTTCCTTTATAAATAACGCATTTGCAAATGCATGTAGCTAGTTTCTTTTTGATGTAATCTTGTTGTTAGTTCATGTACTGTGCCATGACATTGGTCTTGCTGTTGTAATGAGAGGATTCTTCCTCTGTTTCTCAATATAACAAGACTCTGTTTTATACGACTATGTGAGCGTTATTTCGGACTGACATCGTGTTAACTAAGGCCATGCAGAGGACCCCTCCTAGCTGAGGTTGTGTTTCTTTATTTTTGTAAAGTGTTTATGCGTTGTTGTCTTATTCCCATTGTAGATATTTCATAGTTTGTTCACCTGTGAATATTTCATATTTTAGTTATGATGTTAATGCTTCATTCTTGTACATGATTTTCCAAGCATTGTATGTTTTTGCTAACACTGATCAGTGTGTTTCAGGATAGGCTAGGCCTGGGCGTTTTCATACAATTTTTGCAATAAATAGTGACATGAGATTGGCCTCTCTGCTGACTTTGTTTTTCTTAGCTTTTCAATTTCAGTTATGCTTTGATTTCAGTCTTATTCAATTATTGTTGTTAGTTAGTTTAGATATCAAATTCTTCATGTCATTTAACATTATCTCCAGAGCTATGGCTTAACCCCGAAAAGCTACTTGGTGAGCTATCGGATTATGAGTGAGGTGATTTGATTTTACTTTTATTTTTGCAATTAGATATCAAGTTCTTCATGTTATTAGCGTTATCTCTAGAGCCATGGCTTAACCCCTAAAAGCCACTTGGCGAGCAATCAGACTATAAGTGAAGTGACTTGATTTTATTTCCATTTGCAAGTAGGTAATTTAGATATCAATTCCTCACGTTATTGACGTTATCTCTAAAGCCATGGCTTAACCCCTAAAAGCTACTTGGTGAGCTATCAAACTATAAGTGAAGTGATTGGTTTTACTTTTATTAGTTTCCAGTTTTTGATTTGTTTGAGTGCAATAGCTTAACTTTTATTTCTGTATTTAGATTAGCAGCAGAGATATTGATTTCATGATCAGTAATTCATCATTTGTTTGATTTGAATAGCAGCGCGTTTCCATTCTTGTCTAAGTACTAATTTCATCACTAGTATGTTTTAAGATCCTCTAAAGTGTTAAGCTCTAGAAATTATCATAAAGGACATAATTGCCTTAAAATCTATATCCATACTTGCCTTCCAAAGTATTCTTAAAACTCAAGAATAGGATTTCCATTCGCATTAGGAGATAAACAAAGATAAAACCCCCAAAACAAAATAAAAATTGAAAAGAATAAAAAGTAAGAAAGAGGTTGTCTTGCACATATAGTGTGCCGCACTTCATCAGTTTACAACTCCCGGATTGATAATTAATGTAGCAATTTAGGAGGACATACTAAATTGACTAAACAGTAACTCTCTAATGTTTCTATGATGTGTAATGGTTAAAATGGCCTCTATTCTAACAGGATCTATTCTAATCCGATCTTTAGATATGATATGTCCCAATAGTTTTCCCTCTTCCATACCAAAGAGTGTCTTTTTGGGATTTAAAGAAATCCCAAATTTTCTACATTTGATAAATACTCTTCTCAGGTGGTCTAGGTGTTCATTGTCAGATTTAGAGAAGGTTGTGATGTCATCTTGGTATACTACTAGGAAATCATGGATCTCCTTGGAAAAAGATATATCCATAGCTCTTTGAAATGTGGCACCTGCATTCATTAATTCAAAAGACATCTTCAAATACATGAAGGTACCCAACAGAGTAGTAAATGCAGTTTTGGCTTGGTCCTCGGGTTGAACTAAGATCTGGTTATACCCAGAGAATCCATCTAACAGTGAAATCATGGATGAGCCTACTACCCTCTATAGGATATGGTCCATTTTTGGTAGAGGATAGTTATCTTTTGGTGAGACCTTGTTTAAATTTCTAAAATCTACACAAAGTCTATTTCACCAGTATTTTTCCTAGTAGTGAATACGTTCGAAATCCAATCTGAGTATCTAATGGGGGCTATTATTTGGACATCAAACATTATGTTAACTTCCTTCTCAATAGAGGGCATAAGAACTGGGTTTATTCTCCTAAGTTTTTGTTTGAAAGTTTTATTATCTTGTTTTAGAGGTATTTTCTGTTGGATTATGCTGGTGTCATAAGATTTTAAGTCTTCATAACTCTAGGCAAATATATCATGGAACTCTTTAAACAGATTGACGTATTTGACCTTTTCCTTTGGAGGTAAGGCTTTTGATATTTTAATGAGTTTTGGTTTATCCTCAGTTCCTATGTTAACCTCTTCTATGTCAACTCTAAAAGGTTCCATTTTGGGTTTCCTAGCTACATCATTAGAGTCAAACAAATCTTCTAAAGGGACTAATCCCTTAGGAAAAAAAAATAATTTTCAGATTAAGAATCTCAAGATCATCATTCATTATTTCTTCAATCTCTACATTCTCTAAACTATATATTTCTACTCTAGTAAATTTATTTGGTTTAGCTATATCTAAAATATTTACATCTATGTTACTTTCTATATTATTGTCTACTGTACAGTCAATATCTATCTTACAATTCTGAAATTCACCTTCATTGTTCATAAAATCGTAAATCTGAGAATCCTGGGAGAAAATCTGCCAATACTTCAGGTTGTCTGGTATAATAGACCTATGTCTGACTTCTGCAATGTACTAATGGTTTGGTTGAAATGGAAATTTATAGGTACTAGCAAAAGTGGCCAGACTATGGGCCTGCATGTTTTGTTTTGTAGGAATGGCAGCAAAGTTTGTTTCCAGGAGGTCTTTGATCAAGTCTAGAACAATATCCCTATATTGACCAAGCCTAGGGTTGTCGATAGAGTATTCACCATTAATCTATTTAATAATCATCTTTGAGTCTCCCATGATGGAAATTCTTTTGACTCCCAGTTTCCCAACAAATTGTAACCCTAGAATTAGGGCTTCATATTTGGCCATCTTATTAGTGCACTTGAAGTTCAATATGAAAGCATGTCCCTCAGCATGATTATTCTCCATATTATGGATCCACACTCCTGCGCCAGCCCCTAACCTATTGATAGATCCATCAAAGTCTAGATGCGATACTGATTCATGAAATATGCTCTCACTATTAGCTATTCTGTATTTCAGGTCTTTAGCTATGATTTCCTTTCTCTCATTTTCTGCATTGCATAAGATAAAAGATCCCATATCTGAATGCATGGAGTATATGGGAAAGTTTTGTGGTTTTTCCTCACTCCTCACCATGTATTTCATCAAGGTATCCCTATATAATTTTTTTGGTTGGCCAAAAATAGATATGGTGGCATAATACATATCCAACTACAAGCATCCCTGTAGTTTTGCTCCCCATGAGTGAGATAACAACATTCCATATTTCAGTGGGATGTCTGCAACTACAATGTCCATTAGAATACTCTTTGCAGGGCACTAGACAAGAGTTACACATAAATCCTTGATCAAACCAAAGGCATTTAACTTGGCAAGAGTCAAAAGAGAACAAATCTTTATATGGCCTGGTAATGTCTAGGTTCAGTCTTTCCATTATTGCCTTTGGAATCAAATTGTGGGATGCCCCTGAGTCCAACATAGAGTTACGCAATATTTTGTCATGAATTTTTAGGCTAATGTAAAAAGGAGGAAGTCCCCCTTGCTGATGAATAGCATTGGCCTCAAATCCAAACAATAATTCAAGTTGATCATCATTCAAAGTAACAGAATCCTCTCCCTCTCCTATGTTTAAAGTTTCAATTTATATATGACCTATAACATTCATTCTTTACTAGTTTGGTCAAAGGAACTGATATCTTTACTATTTCAGTTTTGATGTTGAAAGGGAGCTGAGGTTTGCTTGTTTGATTTAGATCTTCCTTAATATGTGCAGTTTGTGTGTCCATATTCTGTTTCTCAGTACTAGGCATTTCATTCTGTGTTTCTATTGTTTTTCCCTTATTTCTCTTATTTTGATTGTTTTCAGTAATTGTCTCTGTTTGGGTTTCAGTGGAGGTTATATCTACAATCTTACGAGTAGAAGTCTCGGGTGTTCCCCTTAGGAGGATTTGTAAGACTTTTTTAACTGTAGCTTATTTTATTATCTTAGTCTGGGTCTAGATGGATCTTTTAATGGGAGTCTCATTATTATTTTTACTTCTCAAGATATATTGTTTGTGTAGCACATATATAGTTGACTCATATCCCTATTTAAAATCAAAGGATTCACCAAATTCTAACTGCAACTACTGCAACATATATAACTCCTATTCTTCTTGAGTAAGAAAAACAATGTCTTCCTCTTTGGTTTCTAGTAAGTTTATCTGGGTATCATCCTCTCCTTCTTGGTTCTGTGAATTCTCAACATAGTTCTCTTGGAAGGGGGGCCTAATATATTTACCTGGTGTAGCATTCTTTCCAGCATTAGGGTTCTTCCTAAAATTGGGGTTTCTTATTGGGGGTTGTTGTTGTTGATTCTCCCATTGATTTTTCCTCTCCATGTTTTCTAATATATCCATTATTCTCTCTAAACTTTTAGCTAAAATATCTACTTTTCCATCTGAAGTGGAAGCTTCCTCTTTAAATACAACTTTCTTTTCATTTATCATTTGGGCTTTCTTAGCTAATAGGTTGGCCTCTACACTAATAGCATTGCTATGCATTTTTTCAAGTGTTTCAGGGTTTCTTTCCCTCAGCTAGTATGACATGTCAGCATCAAAACCATCAGGGAACTTAATTAATGCTAGGTCATGTGGAGGTTTAATATTGGTTAGAATTGCATTATAGATACTATTAAACCTAGTGCAATAGTCATGAACTAACTCATTAGGAGCTCTTCTAATGTTTTAATATTCAAAAAGTATTTGCATTGGGTTTTTCTTTCTCTCCCATATATCAATGAATAACCTATGGAAATTTGCTAAGTCTACAATATGGTTGGTAGGAAAGGCTTTGAACCATTTCTTGACATCCCCAGTTAAAGTTTGGGTAAACAACCTCATTTGAGCATCTGCTTCATCTATCTCATGCAACTCAAAAAAGTCAAACATCTTGTTTACATGTTGTTGGGTAGTGTAGCGACCAGTAGCATCAAACAGGAAGATTTTACTCTGATAATCTCTGGGCATGGCATGGATTTGTGCAAGTAAACCAAGAGGCACATATCGGTTTGCCATTGTTGTGATTCTGGCTTGAATAGGGGGAAAAGTTGTGGTTCTTGATGGAGAACTTGAAACTGATGGAGGTGATCTAGATGATGATGAGGATGGTTGATTAATAACTGGTTTAGGTGATTGGATTTTGGTAGATACAATTGGTGAGGTTGTGGTAAAGGAAGGGGTACTTACAGTGAGTGAAGTTTGTGCAGAAAATTCATGAGTAGCAGTAGTAAGGGTAGGTACTTCAACAAATTTTTGAATGTAAGAATCACCTATATTACTTATGAATTTAGAGGCCCAAGATTCTATCTTGTCAAAAGTCTCAACAACAAATTTATATAAATCTGAATGAATAATCCTTTTTGATTCAACGATTTGAACAAACTCAGGGTCTAAGACTATTTCATGGATTTCATTCTCAAATTTACTTCAAAATAATGAGAGGTCAAGTGACAAATCAAAAGGGATTTCCTCTAAAGTCAACAACTCCTCAGGGAGTGAATTGGCTCTAACTAACCTGCTACTACTGGCTTGAGTTTCTGTTGTTTTGGTTTGTCTTAAAATTCTCTCTGGGTCATCAAATATAGTTGCAAGGTTTGGATCTGGGTTGGTCCTGGTATAGTGAATCTTCTTCGGAGCCATAATTTTAACTTTTTTATCTTTATGAAATTTTTGAAAATTTAACTTTCAAAAAATGACCTTAAGGGGTTCAAGATTAAATTTAAGGTTTCCTTAAATTTTTATGAGACTGAGGATCGAAGTCCCCCGTATGGTCACCAGAAATGTTATCACTCTAATATTTCTTTTGAAGTTAATCAAGAAATAAAAATCAAAGGTAACCACAAACCACTTTTGGAGATCAGGACCTAGGCTTCCTGATGATCAGAGAGGGCTCTCTCTTTATAATTTAACTTTGTTTTAGTTAAGATGATTTCAGGCTAGTTATTGCTTTCACTTGGGTTTTTGTTTGAAATTTTGGGTGGTGGGATCACTTTACTTAGATGAATAGAGGTTTATTTCTACCATTGGGCTATGAAGTCGAATGTCAGACAAACAAGATTGGATTGAGTTCTAAAAACAGTGTCTACAGGGAAAGATAGATGAGTTACTACATATCTCAAAGGCTAAATGGTAGAATGGTTTCAAATTGGATCTAGGGAGCAATTAAGGGTTACCTAGGCTAGATTCTGGAAGTAAAGAAAGAATTCAACAGAGATGGGAGAGCAATTAAGGGTTCTCAAATCCGGGTATCAAAGGAAAACATGTAAATGAATAATTGTGCAAAACATAGTGTACTTAAACAATTTCTGAGTGATATCTCCAATTAATTCATTCAAATTTAGAACACATTTAAGATTATGAAACACATAAGAAGGTAACAAAATCACACAAAGAAGATAGTTCACTACAAATGGCTCATCTCATGAATCCTGTAGTGAAATGCTTTTATTACTTGCTCTAGTCTGTTGACTTGAAAATGGTACAATCACCCTTCAGTTTAAGATCAAAATAACTCTGCAAATGTAAAATAATCCACCGTAATACTTCGAATTTTGAAGTATTTATACAAAAGGAATTACAAAATATCTTAAACTTCTTTCAGAACAAATCTAGGAAAAAAAATATATCTTCTTGCAAGAAGATAGAGACAACTATTGAACTATTGCTTGATGTCCCTGTTATTAAGTTCTACTGGCTTTTCTCTTTGATCTTTTTCCCTTTATGCTACTTGGCTATTTGGTCTTCACGCTGGATGTTCTTTTTTATTTTATCCTTTCACCTAATACTCTTTCATCTGATACACTTTAACCCTACTGACCTGTCAATATCCTTTTACCTTGTTGTTTCACTTTTTATCATAGATTTATAATTTACTGTGAATTTTACTACAGTAAATCATGGATTTTTTCCCATCTTTCCTCATCTAGTAGTTGGATATTGAGCATTTTTATGTATATCTCATCTGCCTCTCTATATTTTGAAAAAGTGGGTTTATTAATAAACAGGTGTTTTACCTCATGCTAGAGGTAAAACAAGTTTTCAAAAGTTTGGTACAACAATTTGCCTGTTGGCATGCCCTTCATGGATGAAGTCATTACCTATTTTGTGGCCACTTCCCTGATCTTCTTGTTGTAATATTCCTGTGTCATTAACTTATCATTTATTACTAAGGGATTAGGTAATCCCTTTTCCTTCAAAAGTTCAAACTTAGCCATGAACCTGTCAATGGCTAGCTGCATGTTCTAACACTTAACTTCTAAATTCAACATCAAATTCCTCTTGGTGAGGACTTTTTTGACTTCCAAAATTGTACTTGTCCTATCAGGTATCTCTAGTTCTTGTAGTTCATACTTATTCTTGGAGTTGAGGAAGTGGATGATTCTTGTTGCTTCCTATAGCATATATCCAAGTTTTCTTTTAACCCTTTTTATGGTTTCTGTAGCTTGCTTTATTAAATCAATCTACTCAAAAATGACCTGGATAGATGGGAAAATATTATTGACAGAGGCAATGATATTGGCCCATAGTTTCTCTTTAGCCTTACCTATAGATTTAGTCAATGTCAATTCTTTCTCAAGGCTTTTTATCCTTTCATTCATCCTAGCCTTTTGATGTTCTTCTTTATGCATGATCTAGGCAAGTTTGCAATCTGTCTCAAGGATCCTGACTTTCTCTTTCAGTTTGTTCATCTCATTGGTCTAAATGGGAATTTCTTCCATTGCTTTGACCAGCCTGTTTGCTTCTACAATTGTGGAGGTTTTTGTTGTTGATCCTGTTGCTGATGTAGTATGTGCAGATGCTGGTAGTGCAGTGGCCATTGGAGCAGTGGGAGCTAATGTTGTTGCTAAAGTAGAAGGTACAGTTGTGGTCACTATTGGAATGACAGTTGTGGGGGCATTATCAATGCTAGCTTGTTTGAGCTGGATCAAGCTATCCAAATCCTTTTCCATCTCCTTTAACTGGTCATCCAATTTTAGCACTAAGTCCATCATTTCCTCATGATTGGTCTGGATTTCTAGGACTTCTTTTGTATGTGGGTGTTGCAAATGAGGCAACTTGAGTTGTTTCTTGAGGGTTTTTATGTCCTCATTTTTCTTCTTATTCAGTTTTTCTATGGCCTTTACATCACTTGGGTCATGGCCCAGTTCAATAACCAAGTCCTCCAAGGAATTTATCCTGGTGTCTTTAGCCTGTGAAGAGGCTCTCTCCAACTTGAATTGAGCTATTATATTGTCTAATGAATCCTGCATCTTGTAAGTAGCCATGGCCTTTGCTGTGAGGGTGGAGTAGATAATTTCTCCAACCTGCTTGTGAAATTCTATTTGATCAATGGGATGAACATCCCTAGCCAAGGCCTCAAAAATTGTCTTCTTGTAGTCTGCTGAGGTCTTCGGTTGTTTTACAGTTGGTTGTAGGAATGAGACCTGCATTTTTCCTTCTTTGATGTCAAATGTTGGCATTAGTCTAGTTTGGTTTGGTGGTGTGCGTTTGAGGTATTGGCCATAAGTCTCAGCCTTCAGTCTCTCATTCCTCATTTTGATTTCTTTAAATATGTCTTTGATGTCTTTTTCCTTGTCAGTTGGTCTATCATAAGAAGAGAACTCCATACTCGGTTGTCTATCTATCAACTGTGTGTTGGATGTTGAGGGTTTTTGTGTTTCCTC
The DNA here is from genome assembly GCA_000404065.3 of Pinus taeda. Taxonomy (NCBI): domain Eukaryota; kingdom Viridiplantae; phylum Streptophyta; class Pinopsida; order Pinales; family Pinaceae; genus Pinus; species Pinus taeda. Next base: position 5,195 of record APFE031481463.1, on the reverse strand, counting down.
TAATGCAATTGCTGCTTTACCTTTATATTCCATTGCCTCAATGTCTATTATTTCTTCTAATGCAATGTTATCCTCCTGTTCAAAGTCAAGATTCAACTTGGGCCTCCTGCTTGGCTCAATCAACTCATTAGTAGTTTCCATGGCAGAGCTAGATGCCTCATCCCTACTCCTCTTAGGATTCTTCTCCTCATTTACTAGAGTCTATATGATAGGAGGAATGTTCATTGGCCATCCTTGTTCTGGTACCTATAGGAAAGAGTTGTGATCAAATTGTCTCTCCAAATCAATAAGTGTGTTCTCTATATCCACAACAGTGTTGTCCATGTCAATCAAGGTGTTCTCCACCCACTCATACTGGTTAACATACTGTTCAATGTCAGGCCTTGAGTGGTGGATGTATGCTCCCAACTTGACCTTGAGTCTGAGCTTGTTTATGACCCCATGAGGGTCATAGTGCCACATGAAACTGTTTTTGAATTTCATTAGTTGAAGTAACATGCCAGCCTCTGGTCCAGCTTCTCTATTGTTGCAAATAAATGGGCGCATTTGATTCTTCATTTCAACTTGGTTTTCTTCCTATAAGCTAGGAATTTGATCTCATTAGAGCTGATGATTTTCCTGAAGTACTGAAGAGAAAATAACCACATAGAGAAGTATTTGGGCAACTTGTAGGGGGCTAGATCACAACCATAAATTCTGATCTCACTGTGGTTTTGGTAGAAGTACCAATCTCCCAACTTGCTATTCTTGGCTAATTGCAGTACTCTCTTAATCTCTGGGCTGATTCTAGGCTGAGTCTTAGAAGTCAGCATGTTGATGACTGGGTATATAAAAGAATCTATGAAGTCTTTGTAGGTGAATGATGTGGAGAACTTATGGACCAAGGGTGTCCACTAAATGACTGATCTCTCCTTTCGCTTGGTGTCCAATTTCTAGATCCTCAAAGGGAACTTATCTATCTAGTAATATAGGAACATATGAAACAACATTGAAGAGTATTTGGAAACTCTTTCAGTGGGCAGTCTAGTGAATTGTTCATACATTCTATCTACAATGAATTGGGCATAATCATACATAATAGCAGAAGGATTTTCTGGAGTGAAAATGGACAAGAAGGCCATGATGACCTCATCCACATGCTCATCTGATGTGTATCCTAGGATGCATGAGAGCATGGTGATTATTCTCCTACCAATCTCTGAAAAAATAGTGGCAACATAGGGTGGAATGTTTGTAGGAGTATGTATCTCCTCAATGATGAAATTATGGAATATTTGTTTGATTTTAATTGGGTCCAGTGTGATGTATAGGTCCAATAGGTGTCCAATGGACAAAGGAGTCAGATTAGGACTAGGTTGGATTTGCAGTATATGGTTGATGGATTCAGTAGTAATGGTGAATAATATCTCATGGTTTGTTGCCTCAATAGCCCTATGGCTAGGAACATAGCACGCATGACAAAAATGTATTATTTTTGGCAATGGGTGAACTTCTGGGAATGTATACTTGGGCAAACTAGATTCCCAAAGGTTAATATCATCAGCATGGTTTAGGAACCTATCCTTGGCCTAGCAGTGGACTCTCAGAAGGTGTCCTAGATGGTCAATGTCCAGGTGAGGGGTTGTGATCGGTCTAACATCCAAAGAGATCAGGGTAGCCATCTTTGTGATAAAATATGGGAATTGGGCTTATACATATTGTGAAAATGGATAAGGTATTAGCAGTTTGTGGGATAGGGTTTTTCAGTATTTGAGGGGAAATACTCTCAATTCAATGGAAATTTATTAAATTCAATTAGTTATTTCTTGAATTTACTGTATATTTTTTAATTTGAGAGCGTCGTTCTGGTTCTGTGTCGAAATACCTGGAATTTATGGTTCAGGTTGCAAACTGGTTTTGAATGGTGGCTACAAAGGTTTCTATGGCTTTAATCATGCACTGGAAGGCTGAACTGGGGTGTTTGAAGCTTCTTCGAGATGCAATTGGTGGCCGGAAACGGTTGCAGAAGCTTGGGGGTGTAGGAGAGCTTAGAAAACTTTTGCAGTGAAAATGCGTGAAAAGAGTGAAAAGGGGGGTTGGTGGCCTTTTAACCGAAAATGCTGTAAAATTGGAAGGGAAAGTGTTTTATGAATAGTGGATAGTTTTTCGCGTTGAGCGGGGAGGTGGTTTACGGAGCCATCGCACCGCTTTTAAGCGATGGGTGGTATTTTCCCAAGAGCACGCGACTTAATGCAGTGCCTCCACGTAACCCAAGGGTCGGTAACAGTCAAGAGATGAATGAGCGTGATATGGCTGAGGGCTATAGGATCTGGGAATGGAAGATCCAACAACCATCGAGTGGCAGAAATGCACGACAGGAGATGGGGGGAGATTTAGCAGGGCCCACGGGTTAATTACACTTTAAATATAATTAATCAATGTATAATTGTGTGGTTATTTTGTAATGCAGGTTTCTGGAGTATAGTGGGGGAAAGTGAATTTGTGGGGTTAATTTAGTAACGCGAGAGGGGAATAATAGTTAGGATAAGGGGTTTTAGTCGGATTTTAGGAAAATTAATAAAGGAAAAATTATTTTTGCATGGGAAAAGGGGGTTTTTGGGTAGGGGAATGAATTTGGAGGGTAATTTGCTAGGGGATTTGTGTGAAACCAAGGGGGGAGGGTAACAATGAAGGGAAAAGGGGTTTACATAAAATATAAAGTGGTAAAAGGGGAAATTAGTTAAGTATGTAGTGAGGGGTGAAATGGAATGGGGGAAGTTAACCAAATGAACTTGTGAGCATCCGTTTTCTTTAAAAATTGCTCCTGCACACTGAAACACATGACTAAACATGACAAATGTAATTATGCCACAAATAGCTTATATTTCTGCAACCTTTCTTCTAATTACCCTTTTACTTATCCTAACATTTTTTTTCACTTTACTAGGTGCACTTAAGCTAGCAAACCCTTTTCTTTCCTTTTTCGTTTATGAAACAAACTATCTACTTCTAACCTTGTATCTTCCAAGGGCTCAAATTAAACTAATGAGTTCCTTTTATTTCTCTACCTATGTACTAATCTGTCAAGATTAAATAGTTTGGTCAGATCTTTATTATCTAGATATAAACATGACATTCAAAGCATGAAATAGTCAAGATTAAACAGTTTTACTCTCATGGGTTGTCACATGTATGACAAGTTACACACAACCATTATTTAAGAGAGTAAAGTAAAGAGTAGTGGCACTTGGACTTTCACACTTTCATGATCTGTTGTTTTGTTTGGGGTTCATATTTTTTCATTTTTTTGATCTTTTTTTAACTTTCTTGTCCTTTGATATTTCTTTTAGGACATACCCTCTTTACATTTTTTTAATTTTAATATGGAAAACATTTGCAGAAAGAAAAGGTATGTACAATATTACAAGACTTAACCCCAGCCAATTCAAAATTATGAATCCTATCATTATAGAACTCTAATAGCCCCAAAACTTCCCTTGGGGGATCCAACACCCAACAAATATTAAGGAAACATTTCTTTCCATAAACTAACTCATAAGGTGTAAATCTGATGGGATTTTTAAAAGTAACACTATAGGCCCAAAATGCCTTTGGAAGTTTTTCAGCCCAATATTTATGATGCTACTGAATTGTCTTAGTTAGAATAGCTTCCAAAACCTTGTTAGTGACTTCCATCTGCCAAATTGCTTGAGGATGGTATGAAGTGGATACTTAATGCTTTATCTTGAATTTTTTGGTAATGAACTGAACTAGTTTAGAGGTGAATTGAGTACCTTGATTGGTAACAATTTCATGAGGTATCCCAAACTGAAAAACAATTTCTTCATATAGAATGACGACCACTAATTATTTTTTCCTTTTGGTAGGGCCTTAGCTTCAACCCACTTAGTTACGTATTTTGTACATACTAGAATGTATGCCTTCTACCTTGATGGTGGGTTGATAAGCCCCATAAAGTCAAGAGCCCATTTTTCGAAAGGCTCAGTTGAGACTTGAGGTTGCAGTGGAATCTCATATATGTGTGTTGGTTTCCCCATTCTCTGATAGTTGACACAACTTCGAACATACTTTTTTTCATCCCGGAATATTATGGGCCAATAATAACCAAGTCACAAAACTTTATTTGCAATTATTTTATCTACAAAATGAACCCCATAAGGTTCATCTCATCATAACATGCCCTCAAGATGTTGTAAAATTCATCTTCCTGAACACATTGTCAGATCACATGATCTGGTCTAGTTCTAAATAAGTACCCTTGTATCCAAGAGTATATGGCACTATTTCTTATGACCTTTTGTCATTCTCTAGGCGGAAAATGTTGTTGAAATTTTCTTAAGCCAAATAGCTAGAAATATCTGTTAACTAAGGTATATTAGTAGATAATGCAAATATATTCTCATCTAAAAACTCATCTTCTACGAGAACAAATTCATTAGTATGGTAAAGTCATGACAAGAAATCTACAATGACATTCTCCTTTAAAGGATTATCAATAATTATAATATCAAGTTTCTAGAGAAAAAGAAGCCATTTCGTAACACTTCCATTTGTAACTGGTTTATTCATAAGATAATGAATGAAGAGTGATCAGTATGTACAAAAATGGGGTATCCTATCATATAATACTGAAATTTATTTATGGCATGGACCACAGCAAGAAATTGTTTTTCTGTTACTGTATAATTCAATTTGATTGGAGTTAAATTTTTACTAACATAATAAATAGCATAAGGATTATGTCCTTCATTTGACCTATAACAACTCCGATGGATGTATCTAAGGCATACTAGCATTTGGAAAGAAAAATTCCAATTAGGACCTGTTGAGGCCCCGAAAATCGGGTCGACAACAAGGGGGATACGCACCCAGTCCGGACCTTGGTTGGCAGCTCCTTATCCGTTTGGTATAGCGGGTTCGACTGGGGATAACGGGACCAGTTTCGCGACCTTTGGTGTGTGTGTGTGTGTGTGTAGAGTTTGGACTATGCTGATCTAAGGGGAATTTAAAGCAAATCTAATTTAGACTCTTTAAACTAACAATATGCTATTGTAGTCTAATAAGAAACAATACATCTAATCTACACTAACCCGGGGTGTATGTCTTTCTATTATGCGATCTAAAAAGATTTCAAATAATAACTGGTAATAAAGATCATTCAGCTATCATAAGAACAGAAATCATTAAAGATAAAC
>APFE031481455.1:59351-81626 GCA_000404065.3 Pinus taeda | reverse complement strand
CCAAGCATGAACAACAAATTGGAATGAAATAAGTTCTTCAAATTAGCTCCCAACTCCAATTATACAAAAGTTACATACAAATTTCATTACAAAAGCCATCAAAGTCTTGGCTTTAAATAGAGGTTTAATGAAACAAATTAATCTATATTAACTCTAACACTCATATCTACTCATATCCACCTATCTAAGTTGAACTCATCCAATTCATCCCAAGAAATATGGTCAATCCCATAAAAAATATTCTTCTATTCGATTTTCATAAAATGTTTAGCAAAGTACAATGAGACCAATACAATATAATCCAAAAAAACCCCAACAATATTCAGAATTTGTTTCCAACATCAAAATATATTAAAGACAACTTTTCATGTTTGCAGTCAACTATGGTCAAATTTAGTCCTCAATGAAATCTGAGTCAAAATTCTTGGTCGCATGGATGAGGGGTTTTGCGTGTTAGTGAAGGTTTCTAGTCACTCCCTCGAGCTTGTGATGCCTGATAAAATCATCGAATTTTCCCTATGGAAAGCCAACAATTGTAGCCCAAAACCCTAAAGCAGATGCGAGGCTTGGGACCCTATAATTTCAGACTTTTGTGAATGTGAACCTTTGTTGTCATCCCTACCTCAAACCTGTGTGAGCCAATCAATGAAGAATAGAAGAAGAATATACTTGGTGATGATGTCCAAATGAGGTTGAGGTCACTTGTATTTATATTCTTCCAAGGGTGTCCAATTTGGTTTGGGGTCGACCTTGTCTAAATGTGCATATGTGGGCTTTCCTTCATAAGTACACTTTCCCTTATCCGATTTGAGTGACCTTTAGGTCTATTTTGGTCCATTTTAAAGGAGGAATTAAATTCCAGCATCATATCCATCAAATGAGCTATCCAAAGTGGAATTTGACCATAGTTACATATTTTTAACACATTCTCTCAACTAGGGATAATTTCACCTGTCAATATCTGTCCATTGAACAACCTATCATCATGTGTCCCATCTCTTCTCAACTCTATTTGCTAAAAAATTCTCAAATATAAAGACGAATAATCGGGGAGAATTAGCTTCCACCCTCTATAACGTTAGAGAGCATATCTCAACATGAAAAAAATATCAGGGAGCACATCTCAACCTGAATCTACATCGGGGAGCACATCTCAACCCGAAAACCCATGGGGAGCTAAACATGTACATCCCCATATAGAGGAATAAGTGATATAGGGGAACATATCTCAACCCATCCTATTTCTCACTGATCTTCCCAATGATGACCCTCAAGAGACATGTGGTAGAACACCTGCATCATAATCAACTTGGGTTGTACACCCCCAAGTACACTCTCAACCCGCTGGCTAGATAGGGAGCGATAATCCCAACAAGTCGAGCTTATTGGTATGATGAAAACTGGTGTATACTCTACAAATACCAATATAGGGTAGAAACATCTCCAACCCTATGGGTAACATATAGGGTAGTAACATCTATGACCCTGTTGTCCAGAGATCCCTCAACCCCAAAAGCCCTTTATCTCAATTCCTCACCCTCGGAGATCAAACAGGGGGGAAGAGTTGGCCCAGTGTTCTCAATTAGTGATGCTCCTTTTCAAGAGGGGTCACATCCATTAGTCCAAGCTACTCTCTTAAGGCCAAGAACTTCCCTATCGACAAATCCTTGGAGAGAATATCTGCAATCTGCTCATTTGTCGATATGTGATGGAGTCAAATGACTCCTCTCTACACCATGTCTCAAATGAAGTGATATTGAATCTCCATGTGCTTGAACTTGTCATGAAATATAGGATTCTCTTCTATATGGATCCCACTCTTGTTGTCGCAATATATCATTGTAGTATCTAGGACCTACTGAAATAGCTCCCCTAAGAGCTTCCTCAGCCAAACTACTTCGCAGCTAGCCATGCTAGCGGAAATATACTTTTCCTCAACGATACTCAATGGTACAGAATTATGCTTCCTACTCATCCATGATATAATGGCAGATCCTAGGCTAGAACAACATTCAGATGTACTTTTCCTATCGACAATGTTTCCTTCCCAGTCAGCGTCAGTGTATCCATGAAGATGAACATGTCCGCATAATATCTCAAACCAAGTGTGATAGTCCTATGTAAATATATCAAAATGTGTTTGGAAGTGATCTAGTGTGTGTGGAGAGGCTTAGTCATTAATTGAATCAATTTATTCACTACATAGCACTGTACGGGTATTCACTAGGAACATCAGTGCCCCAATCAACTATCTATACTCAGATGGATTCGTCAAATCAGGTCCTACAGCTTCTCCACAACACTTCTTGAATTTCATTTCCATTGGTGTGTGTAGTGACTTTCATTCTATCATTCAAATCTTTCCAACAACTTCACAACATATTCTCCTTATGAAAGGAAAATATTTGTGGACCTTTGCCACACTTTAAGGACTAGAAATTAGTACATGAGTCCAAGGTCCTTCATCTCGAATTCAAAGGCTAGTTCCCTCTTACACTTAATCATCAAAGGCTCACTACCTATCAAGAATAGATCATCAACATATAAAACCAAAATCAAAGACATACCTTGGACTACCTTGAATTAGAGGTTGTGATCGACATTGCTACTTGTGAATCCTAGTTTCACCAAATAATTGTGTAGAAATTTCACCTGTAGAACAAATCGTTATATGCAATGTACTAAAGCATAATACTTGTTCTACTTCTACAAAACATTAAGCGAAAGCATAATCAAATTCATGAGCAACATCAAGTAGAAACATGCATAACTGATCAAGAGAATTAATCACACATAACACAAGATATATACAGGGGAAAGAACTAGCATAAAACCCCAACCATGTATTATCAATCAAGTGGAAATCCTCTTCACTATACAAAAAGTATCAGCTCTCGAGCTATCCAATTCTCAATGAACTCTGAAGATATGAAGATATGTCTCATGAACCACCCAAGCCCTATTTATATAGGCTTTCCCTATTGTCCTTATGTATTTTCCTTAGGAAATAATAACAAAAGCATATGCTACTAATTCCAACATACCAAAAACAACCAATGGTCCAACTACGTATTCCTTGAGAACACTAGTTCCTCAACCATGCAAAAACTACTTACTAGAAATAGTTAAGCATTTGATAGTACAATGTCCCACATCTAAGCTCAACTAGGTCTTTGACAGAACTGACATGCAATAGTTATCCATGAGTGAATCCTCAGTTATCTAAAATAATAGTTGTCACATGCATGCAAGAATTAAATAACTATATTTTATTATTTTAACAACTTGTTAAAATAACCTACTTGGACTTGACTAGTTAGAACAAAGTCAATTGGTTCTCTCATTATAGAATTGAACCTTATCTCCTTTAATCAAGGGATAAATTCCTAAAGCAAGGGAGAAAATAATTGCATGATCTCACAAAGACTTCAAGTTTAATTTTCCATAATTAATTAACTCAACTGAATTAATTAATTAATATTTCCAACTGTTGCTAACACCAAGATTAATTTTACTTCCTATAGATAGATTAGGGATTTCTATCAATAGGAAGGGACCCAGATATGCTATTTTTAGAACTTTCTATTTTTAGCAATTTCACCTCTCACCCAAGGTGGCCAATGACCTCACTGGCCAAACTGCTATTTTTAGACATGTTATTTTTTAGCATGTCTATTTTTAGCACATTCTAAATTTAACAATTCTTGTTTCACATTTTTCAACAAATTGTCTATGTATGCGTACCATGCTATAGGGGCTTGCTTCAAACCATACAATTCCTTCTTCAATTTATAAACACGTGCCATTCAATCCTTTACTTCAAATACTTGTGGTTGCTCAACATACACTTATTTTTGTAACATGTCGTGGAGGAATGCAATCTTCAGATCCATCTGATGAAGGGCCCATCCTTGACTTGTGGCAAGGGAAACTATCAAATGAATGGTTGTATACCGAGACAAAGGTGCAAATATATCATCATAATATTCTCCCTCTTTCTAGGAGAATCCTCAAGCCACGAACCTTGTCTTGTATTTCTCATTGCTACCATCAACTCCATGCTTGATCTTGAATAGCCACTTTCAAGTCACCACAGATTTCCCCTTCGGTCTTGGCACAACATCCCATACATCATTCTTCATAATTTATTCACATTCTTCGGCCATAGCGTCTTTCAAACTTTTTCTTTCATGACTTCTTCGAATGTGGGAGGTTCGGCTTGAATCATAGTGCTCATGGCTGCAACATATCCTTGGTATTTGCATGACTTATTTCTTTCTCTAAATGATCTTCGAATGGGAGATCTTCTCTTATCATCCTGTAATGTGTCTCGAATCCAAAGTGGCCTCTTCCCCATGGGAGGATAACATGGAGGAGGATCTATAGGATTTATGGGCTCAATGTGATCATCAACAATATATATCTCATATTTGGGCACAACAAGACCATCCAAAATATCCATTTCATCATTGTTCTCAAGAGGACGAGGTGGAGGAAGGTCCCTTGATTTTCCAATGGAGGAATTTTCATCGAAAGTAACATCCCTACTAACTTCAACCTTCCTTTGACTAGGAATATATATTATAAATTCCTTAGAATTTTCATAATATCCAACAAATGTACCTTTTTCCCGTAGTTTCCAACTTGTTTCTTTTGTCCTTTGGAACATGAAAGTATACGAGGTAGCCAAAAATATGGAGATGGCTAACATAGGGCTTGACACCTGTGAACACTTCTTTGAGGTTCTTGTTTTCCAATGCTTAATGAGGCACCCTATTTTGAACATATATGACAACATTTGTTACTTCTCCCCAAAGGAACTTTGGAAAATTTTAATCATGGAGCATGGCATGAGTGGATTCTACAATAGACCTGTTCTTTCTTTCAGCTACTCCATTTTGTTTGGAAATATATGGCACAATATTTTCCTTCTTGCAAAAATCAATGAATTCATTTGAAGTGTACTCTCCACCATTGTTAGACCTAAATATCTTGATATTCTTCCCTGTTTGATTTTTTATCAAAGCTTTGAACTCCTTGAGCATTTCAAAGGCTTCATCCTTGTGCTTCAAATAATATATCCATGTCTTTCTTGAAAATTCATCAATGAATGTGATATAATAAATATGGCCACCAAGAGAGTGTACATGCATTGGACCACCCGCATTGGAATGAATGAGATGCGGGACATCATTTTCCTTGTTCTCATTGGAGGGGAATGGCCCCCTTGTCTTCTTCCCACTGGCACATCCTAGACATAATCCATCATGTTGTGCTTGAACCTTGGGAATCCTTGAGACCAATTTCTCCAATTTCGGAAGAGCATCATAATGTACATGGGCCAATTTTCGGTGCCATAGTTCGTTGAGATGATTAGTATCATGAATCAATACTAGAAGTGGTCTTCTAGTAACCCTGTAGAGTCCTTCATATCTTGATACTAATGTGAATGCATCTCTGATTAGTGATCCAATACGCCAAGTAAGAACCTTTCCCTTGATCAATTCAACCCTCATCCCTTTGTCTTCCAAAGCGGATATTGATACCAAATTCTTCTTTAACCCTTGCACATACATCACATTGTAGAGAAAAATAGATTCTCGAAAATTCAAATTAAATTTGACTGACCCAAAACCTTTAATGGGATGAGTGGAGTTTTCCCCAAGGATGATTTTCAAATTTGACTCCCTCTCCACCAAATTAGAGAGAACTTCCTTATAACAAGAGAAGTGATGACTGGCCCCACTATCATCCAACCAAATATCCTCATATTTTGGAGGAGAGGAACTAGTAAAAGAGGAAATAAGAATATATTCAGATTATTTGCCAACATTACTTTCATACCTGGAGTAACTTGACTTCTTTTGAGGATGACGATCTTCTTCATGGTCACTTGGAGCATCCCTTCTTCTTCTTTCATCTCTTCCATTTCGATCATTCCTTCTGTCATCTCTTCTTCTTCGATCATCAAACCTGTTATTGCTTCGAGTGATGTAGCCTAGACCATTGTTCTTCTCGGGGAAATATCAAGTATACTAACCCTTCTTGTGACAATTGTAACATTCAAGGTGAGATTATGTTCTATCATTCCTCCTTTTTGTATGTCGAGGTGGAGGCTTTCTTGATGGACCTCCTTTTCCTTTCTTCTTCTTATTTTGTGTGACGAATGTAGTGGGTTCTCCTTCTTCACTCTTTTGAATCCTTCCTCTTGATATCATCCTCGATTCTTCTTCAGTGAGCTTTCGAATTATTTCATCAAATGACTAGAGGACATTGTTGTTGTTTATGGTAGTGATGAAGGTTTCCCAAATAACAGGGAGACCTCTTAGATTTATGATTATGAATTCCTTGTTAGACACAATTTCCCCAACTCTTTGCAATTGATCTCTAAGGTGATATATCCTCATAATATAGGATTTCAAAGACTCTCCCTTGTTCATTTTCATGTTTTTGAGTTTATATTTCAAGGACATGATTTAATTCAAGTTGTTGACTTCATACATGCCATCTATCTTATCATACATGCCAACTATCTTATCATACATGTCTTTAGACCTTCTCAAATTTCCAAAACATGCAAGTATATTATCTTGTAAAGCATCAACTATAATAGGATTTGTTTTTAAATCACCTTTCTTATGCTTGTTCTTGGCAGCAACAGAAGCATTCTCCAAAGGCTCGAGTACTTTTCCTTGAATGTAATCCAAAACATCATTGTTATTAGCTCTGACTTCCAACCTAACTTTCCATGCAACAAAATTAGATTAGCCACCCAACTTTTCATTTTCCTTGAGGAAGGAAGACATCTTGACTTGACTATATTGGATCCTTCAACTTTCCAAAGATGATTTCTTCAATGATTTCCTCATTTTGGGCTTGTCCTTCTCCTTAGCTCCGATACCATGTTAATTTTACAGATTTTTCTATGTTGTATTAATTACTTTAGTCCAATTCAATACTCTAATTAGCAATCTTTAGTCTTTCCATTCATCAACAGTAATTGAAGATAGAAAAATAAATGCAACGATAAAGGAGACAATCAACACATCAGCAAGAAACACCAGATTTGGTCAAAGAGAAAGGAAAAACCCCACTAAGGGGAAAACCCTTTAAAAATATTCTTCTATTAGATTGTCATAAAATGTTCAACAGAGAGTAAAATGATCCCAATACAATATCATCTAGAAAAACAATCCAACAATATTCAAATATATGTTTCCAACATCAAAATATATCAAAGACAACTTTTCCTCTATGCGGTCAACTTCAGTCCTCGGTCAAATTTATTGTTCAAATGGATGAGGGCTTATGTGTGTGACTGAAGGTTTCCAGTCACTCCCTTGAGCCTATGATTCCTGCAACTATGGTTGAATTTTCCCTGTCACAAGCCAACGACTGTAGCCCAAAACCCTAAAACAAATGTGAGCCTTGGACCCTATAATTTCGAACTTTTACGAACCTTTGTTGTGGTCCCTACCTCAAACCTATGCGAGCCAATAAATTAAGAAGATAAGAAGAGGATGCTTGGTGATGATGTCCAAATGAGCTTGAGGCAACTTGTATTTATATGCTTACATGGGTGTCTAATTTACTTTTGGGCTGACCTTCTCTAAATGTGCATATGTGGGCTTTCCTTCATAACTACATGTTTCCTTATCTGATGTGAGTGATCTTTAGGTCAATTTTGGTCCTCTAGAAAATAGAAATTCAATGCCATCATCATATCCATAAAATGAGTCATCAGAAGTGTAATTTGATCGTATTTGCATATTTTTAACACGTTGTATCGAGTGCAACGGGGGGTCACAAGGGGGGTGGCAACCCCCCATGTTGGGGGGCACCGCCCCCATGCATTTTTTATTTGAACCCAATAATAGTTGGGTGGACCAAAGAATGGGGGGAAGACCCAAAGATGGTGGGCGGACCTACCCATGGTTTTGTGCCTGGGTTTTGAACATGGTTTTGGGCATGATGGTTTTCTGCCTATGGTATTTTGTAAATCCAGTCAAGGGAATTATGATTATGTTCAAATCTAGGGTTGATAGATTGGGTTTTATGAATGCTTCAGCATGTATATATATGTATTGTAACATTGAAATGAATATAATGAAAAATCAATATGGTATTCCTAGTTTTGGGATCTAGGGGAAAATCTCTGTGTATATTTATTTTATGTTTTCGCAATTATTTAATTTTTTGTTTGAAGAATTCATTTGCAGGTAATTTTTGTATAGGGTTAAAAAAGGTGAATAAAATCCAACAGGGAACGTAAGAACCAGATGAAGCCCGATGCATGTATAGGGACAATTGAAGGCAAGAATATGATAGTCAGTTGGATTGGTTGGGTCCATTAGGATAAATGGACGGTGGTTGGACAATCATGAGAAAGGTAACATGAAAGGTAAAGTAAATGGATTTGTGGCATTAGATTCCTTGGCCATGTTAGGAACTATTGTTCTCAATGTTGTGCATGTTTTTCATAGATAAAAGGAGTTCTCTTAAGTTTGACCTTGTGATATATGGTAATTGTGTTATGATTATGATAATGTTGATGTCTATATATGTATGCATGTCGTTATCTAACAAGGTCGTCAGGGATAATGATTTTTTATGCTAGTGTTTGCATGTGTGTGTGTGTATATATATATATATATAATATATATATAATATATATATATGGCGTTGTCTAAGAAGGTTGTCATTGATCATTCTTGTGGAGGAATGATTGCTTATGCAGGTGAATGACATAAAGAAGTTCCTAGTTTCATGAGGAATTGAGTGGGAAGAGTAGCCCTGACAGATCTATGAGGTCAGTATCACTCTTGGGCTAATTTATTGACTAAATTAACACAAGTATTTAATTATTAATCCGGGTTTGTAAAACTTGGAGGCAAATCCACTGTATATGGACATCAGGTATAATCAAGTTTAGAAGATAAAATTTGAAGATTTAAAGTAGTACATATTACAAATATAAACCTATTTTAACAGTTTCTAATTCACTTATGTAATATATGAGGGAAGAGGCTCCTAACTTAGGAGAACCGAGTTGTTCTTCCCTACAATACTACCTTCATGAAGATATATCTAAGAGCACTAATTAACAATGGCTTATGATGCAGAAGATGTAAACGAAGAGGCTCCAACTAAGGAGGTCCAGGTTCTCCTTCTTCACAATCCTCCTATATCACAATCACCATTGCTTCAAACCAGAAATGCAGAAATAACTTCAAATGAGAAATGGAGAATGAAATTTAGTTTTAGTTCAAGATCAAATAGAAGGGGAATTTAACTTAAATTCCTTTGTGTCCCTTCATATGTAGATTAGAATTAAACCAATATTCATTCAGCAATCATCACACATCTAAATACATTTGAAACAAAAACTAGTCTATGAAACTATGAAAATTGAACCAAGAAGTGCACTTAGCTTGGTGTGGGGGCCCTCCACCCTTGCCTTGCACACTTGAAGAAATCTCAGCTACAACAACTTCAGTAAATTAACCAAGCATGAACAAAAAATTGAAATGAAATAGTTTCTTCAAATTAGCTTCCAACTCCAAAGTGTTTCAGCATAAAACTATACAAAAGTTACAAAAAAATTACATATATAAGCCATCAAAGTTTGGGCTTTAAATAAAGGTTTTGTGAAACAAACTGATCTATAATCTTTCTAACAATCATATCTACTCATATCCAACTATCTAAGTTGAACTCATCCAATTCATCTCAAGAAATATGATCAATCCCATAAAATCTCAAAACTGCCCTATTTCCTAGGGATTTTCTAGTGACTAGTCATGTTTGACTAGCCTTGATTGGGCATAATAGAGCTTGTTTTAACCGAACGAAGTGGAGTTAGCTCATTCCTAGCTTCCAAGATTTACATTAATGCATTTAGCTCGATCCCAAGTATCCTGCAAATATGTCATCCATATAGCTATTATGGGAATTTCTGATTCAGTCCAAAATTGCACTTGAAACTCAATTTTCATAAAAACTTCTAGAAATTGCAAAATTAAAATTAAACACCTGAATATGCATAAAATACATCAAAATGAGATGGATGTGATGGAAAATGGATGGAAAATATAAATATTAAGTAAGTTTCCTTAAGCAAAAATAGACCAAAACTAAGGGCCAACATCTCCCCCTTGCTGATCTTCAAGCATGTCCTCATGCTTGCTTCTTCCTTTTGACTTTTTACTTCTCTATGCTGACTAATATGCTGATGTACCTGTGGCTCTGACCTTTGAAGATGAAGTTTTCTCTTGAGCTACCTGTAAAAGGATATATATGTCTTCATGTGCTGCTTCTCCTTTTTTTTGTAGATGACATTCTTTACTTTTTCTCCTTTTCTTCCCTCTGTTTTTCATCATTTCATCATTTCTCTTGAAATATTCTTCACATATCAGTAAACAATTATGGCTTGGGCCATGTATTTTTGAGTGATGGGAACAAGAATTTCTCCGATGTGTGATGAGGTTTCACCATATACAAATTCTAAAACTTTACACTATTCCACCTCTGATGATAAAATGCCAATATATCATTCTAGATGAGCAGCGTCAGAGAAGCCAACAAATAAAACTTGAATTTTGCAATACATTCTGACATAGGATTCATGTCCCTCTCAAATTAGCAATATCAACAACTTTACTTAAAGGAACCAATATCCAATTGCCCTTACATCTCACTGAAAGAAGCAATTTTTTTTATGTCTAGGCATTCACTTTCAATTTAGCCACTGGTTTACCCACGCAATCTGCAAAATAGGGGTTGAAAGAACCATAAAAATATCCCAAATAGAAATGAATTTGAGAAAACTGTCCTTCATGAGCCTAATTAGGCTCGTTTTGAAGAAAACCCATGTTTTCGTTTTTCAAATTTCAGTTTCATTTGCCCAAAAAAATTAATGAAAAATAGTAGCTTCTTAAAATTGAAATGCATTTCTGAGATTGAATGATCATTCAATTTGAAATCAATTTTTCTCTTCAAATGCTTCTCCAGTATCCTGCTTACCTCTTTTTTGACGCCCTTGACTAAGAGATGAAACCAATCCTCAAAAATATGAACTTACTGCTTCCGCAAACACAAAATTTTGATATAGAAAGATTGTAAACACATAATAAACATGTTTTTATTAATCTATTTCTTATATTCTATCCTTTGTTTCATCAAAATTAAAAAAAATAAAAAAAAATAAAAAAAATCTTTGTCTCTAATGTAGATTTCTCTGTTTTTGAATTGGTTGTGTAGAAAAATAATTTTTTTTTTATGTCACAATATCTTTTTGTTCTTTGAATTCTCACATAATGTCACCTCTCTTTAAGACAAATCACCGTGTAGTCACTCTGCAATAATCTAAGCTCACTGTGTGAAAAACTTTTCAAAGAATGGCTCACTGTATATATGTCAACATTCATCAAATAACTCATGAAATGGCTTCACTGCATGTATAAAATTTGTGAACTAAATTTTTTAAATATGAATGAGGAAATCGATATGTGAGCTGCAACAAAATGAATTAAACCTGCTATCTCCGTCTCCAGCAATTAAATGCTCAGAATCTGAAATCGAAGCCTGAAAAAAAAAACTCTGCTCTTAAATTGAAATCAAATTATTGAGATGAACAATTCACCTTCTCTGCCTTCTTAGAAATCGATTTCTTTTAATTAATCGGACAACAACTCGTTCCTCTATCACACTACCCAATTCACATTGAAAAAGACATGTTTAAAAAAAAAAAACTTCTTGTTTTAAACTTGGCAAACCATGTGTTTTCAAAACTACACTTAAACTTCTTGTTTCATTACTCAACCTGCAATTAAACTTCAATAAGACACCCTATTTTTGCAAAATATGATTTGTTAGCCAAGATTTGTTTTAATTTTTTCTATCCTATGTTAACAAATCACATGTTAACTTGAAGCTATATCACATGTTATTACTTGTGCAATCAAGCCCACTGTCTGTGCAATGAAACTCCTTGTGTAAACACTTCATTTTATCAACAAACTCAGCGATTTCATGGATTATACGTGACTACTATTGAAGTTTCATAATCCCTTGATTTGTGGCCCACTTAGTTGTGCCTCATATCATTTCCCACTATTAAGCATTGTTTTAGAAAACCGTTGGGTTGACTGGTGGCACAAATGGATGACAAACAGAAGTTGTGTGCTTTCATATCCCGGCGATCTTTAGAAAAATCCCGAGATTTCCTCATGAACCTCTATTGCATTTATTAAAGAGAATCAGACTTTCGATATTACCTTTGCTTCTCTGTCGACTTACCCTTCTTATCTCTCCAAGTCCTTAGTGCTCTATTTCTACCTTCACTTCCTCTGTCAAAACATTTTAATTCCCTCAATTGTTGGCCAATGGCATCTACCGTTTTCCTGAGCCTCTCAATGGCTGTGATGGCAACAAATTTATGGTTATGAGCTTCAACAATGGCAGATCTCTTCTCTGTTAATACGCACAGGGTTTTTTCTGCTTTTTTCAAAACATTTTGACTGTTTCACTGTTTGGATGTTGTCCTTTGACTGGACGTCGTGCTTATACCATCAATCTGATAGAATGGAATTGTGTTTAATTATTTTCATCGTGCTGTCGACACCATCTAGCTTATTGTTTGCATTCATATTTGTTATTATGACTTTAGCGTAGGTTATATTTGATTTATTTGAAGCCATCCTTCCATTCTGTCATGGATGTCCTCCTGCATACCGATTTATTATGCCATGACTATCATATATACATTACCTTATTACTACGTCTATTGCATGACTCATGATTTTGTTTTGCACTTCCGCTACTACCTACAGCTGCTTGCATTCACCATTCATCCCTTCTCATTGTATTTCCACCATATGAACCATACACCCATAAATCATTTCAATTTAATTTGTATGCTTTGCAATATGTGCATCTCTGATATCTCCTATGTTGTTTTAACATATCATCTTAATTTTAAAATGGCCATTCAGATCATGTTTAAAATTATTTCCATGATGCTAATTGCTTGGTTTGTTTGTGCAGGTTTCATTGCATCTTTTAATCTCTTTTGCTTTGAGGAAAAATATTTAGGGTTATGGAATGAAATATAAGATGTACATATGTACATTGGATTAGGTATAGGGTAAATGTATAGGGTAAATGTAGAATGTAAATTTAGGATGGACATATGCTAATGGGTACAAAATAATGGATATAGGATGAGGGTAATTTAATGAATATAAAATATGCATTCATATATTAATCTTAATTTTAACAAAGTCTAAAAATTTCTACAAAAATTTGAATTTACAAGAGCAAAATTGTGCACTTACTATACTAGTACTTCCTTGATAGTATTGGATGAATGTTGTTTTTCTTTAACAATATTGGATGAAGTTGTCTTGAACGAATATCATAGATAGATAGAAACATAGAATTTCTTTATGCCTTATGTTCTCGCATCCTTCATTGATTCTGGTCCATTGATTGTCGATGTCATTCAGGTCCCTCTGCAA
The DNA here is from genome assembly GCA_000404065.3 of Pinus taeda. Taxonomy (NCBI): domain Eukaryota; kingdom Viridiplantae; phylum Streptophyta; class Pinopsida; order Pinales; family Pinaceae; genus Pinus; species Pinus taeda. Next base: position 68,109 of record APFE031481455.1, on the reverse strand, counting down.
TTGGTTCATAATAACCGAGGTCCCTTCTATGATGTACATTTTTATGCAATATATACATTTTTTGCTAACATTTCAGGTCCCTTTGTAATTGATTTAAAAAATATTTCAGGTCCCAACTACCAACAATACAAGTTCTGTCGTCAATTCAACTGCACAACTAAGTTTCTTTTTGCGAACCTTCCCCCTTTGTTGATGGGAAGACTTGTCCCCAAGTCTTGTTTATTCTTGAGGATGATTCCTGTAAACTCAAACTAAAGAAATGGTAAAACAAAATAGAGAATTCATATTGGTCAAACAAGTTGGTTTTCCTATATGAATTCGAGTTTGTATTGTGCCACTTTCGTGGATTTTCACAACCAAACTCCTTTATTATTTTTGACCTTTTTCTATTTTTCTATTTTTTCCTTTTTGGATGGAGGTGGGGCGTAATGGAGTAGGGAAGTATGAAAAGATTATGAAAATAGGTTATATTGAACTCATGATTTAGTAGTAAATGGATAGATAATAAGTCTGGACTTCAACATGCATGGTCAAAGAGCTTAACATACAATATGGATGATGGATGAAATCATGAACAATATGGCTTATGAAAGACTTATTTGGAGATTGATGTGACTTGACATGGTACAAAACATGACTACTTCTTCTTATAATTATCTTCATGTCTTTTTGCCTTGATCTCGATCATGTTGTAGGGTTTGTTGGTGTTGTTGGTCAACATCTAAGAGCAAGAATCAAGAGTTTGAGTTTCATTGAATGAACTCATCATTAAGTTAATTTTTCACTTTTCTTTGACTTGAACATTTGTATTCATATTCTGGAATATGAATTTGACTTTGAAAATTACTTCATCCATGGAGTTCACTCCTTCATTCTTCCTATGACCTGCAAAAACATAGCACTTGCCTGCAATACAACATTAGATGATGGAGGAAGAGAGGTGCAAAGTCTCTCTTCTTCCAATAAAAATTTAAATCATTACAAGAATTTCTTATAAAAACAAGTCCAAATATGATAGACAAACATAATGCATTTATTTACCCCTTGAGGAATGGTGGCCAACCTAGACCTCCTAGCGGTATTTTGTTTACAAAATATTCATTTTATATCGAATTAGAATGATTCCAAAGCCAAGTTGAAGTGAATGAATATGGCTACCTTTAGTATAGACAAGTTTTCAAAAGGGTTTAAAATGATATGGTAAAAATTATAAGGAGTGCCATGTTTGATAGAGCTACTTGTTAATTTTTAACTAGACCAACAATCATTGTCTGAAGTGTAAATTCTTCGATAAAGTTCGGATAAATGTGATTCTACTTGGATATTAAATTAGATTCATTTTTTTATTTCCAGTAGAAACAGGTTTTAAAAATTCTTAGGCTTGATATCACAAAATTGGTGATGAACAGGCCTAGGAGGTAGAGTTTTACTATATTGTTTTGAAGACATGCAGTCACTAAATGTGGCATAAATTTCTCATATCACTTCCAAATGGGATGATTCAAATTTTTTCTTATATTAGACTTGAATATATATTTCCCATATAAATAGGTTTGGAAAATAAGATGATTTGGTATTTCAAATATGCCAATGAACAGTCAAGACCTAGAATTGTCACCATGCAGATTGTTCGACAAGCAGTTAGTATTTCAAGAATAACTTTTTCATATGATACCTAATTGAAGCGATTGAAATTTATTTGGAAACTAGATTCCAAGGGCTATCTTCCCTATGAATGTCAGATAAAAATGTTTGCATTAGACACCTCAAATATGGGTTGTACTAACTTTGTCCTCAACATTTCACTTGAGACCTAGTTTTGATTTTGATCACATTTTTATTTGTGATATAAATTGAAAACTTCAAAATGGATTCCAAAAATAGATTTCAAGAGATATGTAAAATAAACCATGATTTCAAAATGATGCTATATTGTTACCCAAAATAGGCTTGTTCTTACTGCACTTTGCCATGTATTCCTTTCAAATGAATATTGAACAATGATTTAAAGAAATATTCATGACAGTTTGAAACAAAATTATTATGGAACTTTTATTGTGAATTCATTCTACTTGTTTATTTATTCTATTCTATCCTATTCTATTTTAGAAAAATAATTCATTCTCTCAAGTATAAGAGAATTTCCAATGCATCCATTTTCGTAACAAGATCATGAGTAAACTCACATCCAAATTTGAAAAATATACTTTAATGAATATTTGGACATGAAAATTTGTTTTATCATAAAGATTTGATGAGAAAGAATTTTGAAGAATGGAGTAGCGTTGTAGCCTATTCTTTAACATCATTTTTTAGATATCGTCTTGCAAATGGATTTGGTAGTTATTTTTTTAAATTTTATGTTTTTGTTGGGGGTTTTGTTTTGAAAATCTACTTTTTGGATCTCTATTTCTAGGCATAAAGAAACATAACTAAGAGAAATGTATACTAGCTAAATTTTTAGTGTTTATGTTTATCTTCTCTTTGACTATGTTGATAATTGCTTCCTTGGCAACGACGCCAAAATGTTGGGCTAATTTATTAGCATAAATTAACATAAGTATTTAATTATGAATCTGGGTTTGTAAAACTTGGAGGCAAATCCACAGTATATGGACATCAAATATAATCAGGTTTAGAAGATAAAATTTGAAGATTTAAAGAAGTATATATTAAAAATATAAACCTATTTTAACAATTTCTAATTCATTTATGTAATATATGAGGGAAGAGGCTACTAACTTAGGAGAACTAGGTTGTCCTTCCCTATAATACTACTTTCATGAAGATAAATCTAAGAGCACTAATTAACAATGGTTTGTGATGCAGAAGATGTAAAAGAAGAGGCTCCTAACTAAGGAGGTCCATATTATCCTTCTTCACAATCCTACTATATCACAATCACCATTGCTTCAAACCAGAAATGCAAAAATAACTTCAAATAAGAAATGGAGAATGAAATTTAGTTTTAGTTCAAGATCAAATAGAAGGGGAATTTAACTTAAATTCTTGTGTGTCCCTTCATATGTAGATTATAAATAAACCAATATTCATTCAGTAATCATCACGACACACTAAATACATTTGAAACAATAACTAATCTATGAAAACTATGAAAATTGAACCAAGAAGTGCACTTAGCTTGGTGTGGGGGCCCTCCACCCTTGCCTTGCACACTTAAAGAAATATTAGCTACAACAACTTCAGTGAATCAACCAAGCATGAACCACAAATTGAAATGAAATAGGTTCTTCAAATTAGCTTCCAACTCCAAAGTGTTTCAGCATAAAATTATACAAAAGTTACATAAAAATTACATATATAAGCCATCAAAGTCTGGGCTTTAAATAGAGGTTTTGTGAAACAAATTGAACTATAATCTTTCTAACGATCATATCTACTCATATCCACCTATCTAAGTCGAACTAATCCAATTCATCCCAAGAAATATGGTCAATCCCATAAAATCTCAAAACTGCCCTATTTCCTAGGGATTTTTTGGTGACTAGTCATGTTTGACCAACCTTGATCGGGCCTAATAAAGCTTGTTTTGACCGAACCAAATGGAGTTAGCTCAGTCCTAGTTCCCAAGCTTTCCATTCATGCATCCAGATCGAGCCCAAGTCTCCTAAAAATATGTCATCCATATAGCTATTACGGGAATTGCTGATTCAATCCAAAATTGCATTTGAAACTCAATTTTCATAAAAACTTCTAGAAATTGCAAAATTAAAATTAAACACCTGAATATGCATAAAATACATCAAAATGATATGGATGTGATGGGAAATGGATGGAAAATATAAACATTAAGTAAGTTTCCTTAACCAAAAATATACCAAAACTGAGGGCCAACAGCATCCATTCACATTCATTCAATTTGAAATTGGTCCAAGATATTACTCAAGAGGCAAATATTTTTGTTTCTACGATAGATATGGCCAATTTGGTTAATGGTGATTGCCTAAAGCCTGGAGCCGTGGTGATTGATGACGGCATAAATACAACAGAGGAGGCATAAATACAATGGAGGATCATAATAGAAAAAGAGGTTACCAGTTATATTTTGACAAGATCAAGATGGAGGTGGAGGCATTGAAGTGGATAAATGATGAATAATCAAAAAATTTTGTGAGAAATAAGACTTTTTTTTTCAATGCACTTGTTCGCATCAAGGAATCAATGGTTGATGTTTCATGTTGCGATATAGCTTTGGATATAGAGGAAGATATGGAACATAGTTATGAGAATTACCGTGCCTTCTTGAGGGATTCTAAACTTGTTATAGCCTAGATAGCAGTGAAGGGTTGGTCCCCTGTAGATTTCCGATGTGTTTCTATGAAGGTTGATATCCTTCGCTCAAATTTGGTTTCTTCTGTTAAAGCAGGATGCATTGATTTGCATGGCACAAGTCTTGAGCTTGCAGCTCTAGATGAATCTACATTGAATGATAATGTTCAAAAGTGGCTTTGTAGCAACACTGCAGAAATTTTTGGTAGTAATTAGATACAAAAGTAGCCCTAGTAGAATTGAAGCATGGGTTCTCTATGTGTGGTTGTAAATCTTAGACATAAGTTAACATTTTACATAGACAACATCAACAAACAATCTTTTCCTAGTTGCTAAAAAGGACAATAATTAAATTCATTATTAAGGAGAACTAAACGATAAAAAGCAAAAAAGAACACTCACTTATTAGTTGTAACATAATGAAAAAGTATTGACAAATTAACAAATGTGAAATACAACCGTATCCAGTATTTCACATTACATATCGCAAACTGGCCTCAACAATACACAGTTGCATGTAGACTATGAAGGAAATCATGTCTCAGAAGCCTTCACAGGAAAAAAAATTCAGAGAGCTTTGGATTGTTTTTTTTTTTTTGCACGGGTAGGGTGTACCTAGACAAATATAAATATACATAAAACAATAAAATAAAGTCTAAAACTATGATATTCTTACAGTTAACAAAAAATGCAAGTGGGTGACCTTCCAGTAGAATTCAAGAACTGTTGTAGCAACACATAGAACAATCATTCAAGGATTTTTCATAAAAATTGTTCCACCTACAATGTCTGCTCTAGTGTAAGAGCCCTTAGAAGAATCAAACTCTTGGAAAATCCAAGCAAAATTACTTTAAACACTATGGTGTAAACAAAACTCATACTGTCAATACACAAAACACAAACTAAATACACAACAACATGAAATAACGTGAAAAAACAGTCTCCACTATAAACAAGACTAAATTTGTATATCTACCCCATAATGAAGAAGAAAGTTTCTTCATCTGACCATATTTCACTTTAAAGTTCCAAACTATAAAACATGAAGTCAAAATATCTAGGTTGTGCACCATCAAAAACCAAATTCCAAATTTCCAACCATTCGACAGTTTAAATCTAAATAACGAATATATGACAAAGCCTAAAAATATTATGATATATCTTTTAAAAACACATCTCCATCAAACAATTGTTTATGGGATGATGATACAACCAACAATAGATTTGTACATCCAACTCTAGAAGTTTCCACTTCTACAAACTCAAAGCTTGCATGTTTAGGATCATGCTTCATGCTAAAATAAATTGAGTCTATGGAACAACTCCATAGACCTAGAGCCAAGTCAGCTTGTTAGGCACTGGTCAGAAAAAGCTTTGTAAAAGCACTACAAAAAATCTATTACTACTGTGAAAAACCTATGACCACTATTAAGACACATTACAAAGCCCGACGTTAGAATATTCATCTATTAGTTGACAAGTACATATCATACAATTCATAGTCTACCATGCCCTCCTAAATTGAATTGATCTTTTTCTTGCCAATGCGCACTCTGGTAGAAGCTAGATTCTTCTTCTTATGAAATGTTGATACACCAAATCCTATAGCTTCTGTTGAAGTGACATTTATGCTTGGATCTTGAATATTATTCTCATATTTGTTTGGCATGGTATAAGTGGGGTAGGAGAGGTCACAAGGGTATTTCTTGGGCCTTCATTTAAAGCAATAGACTCTGAAATTGCCACTTTACTCTTCAATTTGGGCTCCAAAGCATGAATGCTTATATAGAGCCTGCAAAATAAACCCATATTAATATATTTTGTTTATAACATAAGCCCAGTGCACCTCTTGTAACATAATCACATCGTACCCATAAATAATCTAAATTGATAAGTGGTTGAGCACATACAAGAAGAATGTGTCACGGTGCAAGGGTTAGAGTCCAATCCTTCTTCAGAGTATTGAAACATATCTCTCCATCGCTTGCCATATTAGGGTGGATGATTTTTGTGAAAAAATACCCTGCAGTCCAAGCCAATCATTACTATTGGAAAACGCCAAATTTTATTTCTCAGTTTTTACAAGTCATGCATCCCCTTATATACTTGATGATTTAGATAAGAAGTAAGTAGAAAAACAAAAAGAATGTCTTAAAGGAAAATAAACATATAAAGAAAACATAATATCCTTTTAAGAGAATGTAAATTAGATGAAGCATCATTATACGGATCAACAATTACCTCTAGGAGGAGAGTTTGGAAAATTAGGAATTAGAACTAGTTTCATTCGAAAAACACCAAATTCATATGGAGTGCTAGTTGTAGGAAAAAGTATCAATAAATGTAAATATAGATCATGTTCCAAAAGTTTAGTAATAACGATGCAAAAAAAATGAATTCAGATGCTTTAAAAAATGCAATATGAAAAAATAATCCCTTTCTCAAGCATAAAACATCCAAAATATGTTACATTGTTCTGGATTATTCTTTTAGAATGTACCTGGTCCTCCAATGTCCGCAACTATGATTGAAAAAGTTGTCATCATTCACCACCACTTTTATATCTCCATGAGGTGATTCATTAATACTCTTCAGCTCCTTTGAAATTTCATTTATCACCACAGGTGGGAGGTTCTCATTTTCATCTTGTAACACAAGATATATATGTATTTATGTATGAAGATCCACTTCAAAATGGAAAACATCACAAAAAATTATGCCTGACAAAAACTAGATTAACTGATCATGATAAACTTGAAATATAACAACCTACATGCAAATAATCAATGTTTTCTAGTGCTCTATCTCCGTGTAAAAATAATTAGCCTTCTGTAATGCTCCATCCCTACATGAACATAATCAACCTTTTCTAGTACTCTATTTCTGCATGAAACTTTTATGTCAATCAAGTTAAAAAATGCTCAAACGGGAATAATAAATTCTCAAATGGCAGTCGAATTGTACTTGAATTCCAATGGTTATACCACTTATCCTCCATGAAAAGGGGACTTGATGTTCATGGTTTTGGGTGAATTAGATGAGCATTGTATATCATCGAAGCTTAGAAATTGTTACATATAACCAAGCTGTAATTGCATTATGGCTTTGTACATTGTTGGGAGATGAGAGATGCTATACACAAAAGAAAATGGACCAAAAATAACCCTTACTTCCGAGCACATAATGACCTACGAAATTAGCCCTGTCGATGAGCTCAACACTAAAATTTCCCAGTAGAATTGTGAGACTAGTGACAACTTTAAACAGAACATCATCCTTCTCTTCTCAAGTCTTCTTCAATGAGCATGCAATAAGACAAAGGAATGCCTTCTTCTATGTGAGATCTACAAATTTTGTTGGTTTATCCCCTTCTAAAGTGTCACACATGTTTTTCTATGTAGTATTAATCTAAAGCCTTCAGGCACATCTAAGTAGAAAATATCAAGGAAAATGTCTTGCAGTAAGCACAAAAATATCACTTGTTGAAAATCACCTGAAAAAGGAGGTCTAATATCTGACTCAAGGTGGGCATTACACTGCCTTCTCTAGCGCACTCTTCAACTAATGTTGAAACATCTACTTGGATTTCATTTTTCACCAAAAATATTTGATACACCACTTCCTCCATTTGTTTTGAAATAATAAATGTGCATAATTCTTTGTGGAGTCATCAATTATAAACTCACCTCCGAGAAGATACTTATCTAAATAATCCTCCCAATAACATATGTCTATCAATAGAAATTTCAAACCAATAATAAATTTAAATTTAAAACCTTAAATAAAATTAGAATGTCCCAACAACACTTTTGTATACCTCGGAATTGTTCAACGAAGGGATAAATTTATCAACAAAGACTTGTAATTTGTTCACCTCCCCACTAAGACTTGTAAAAAGACAATTATGGATTCTTCCTACCATTTTCAAGCCCAAAGAAATTTTCATAGATACAGTGCATAAACAGTTAACAAGGTGTTGCAAAGGAAAAAGAAAATAGGTATATTTATGGTATTCAATAGCTAGTTATTCTCAGTAATGCTCCAAATAGCTAACCAAAAGATGGCCATTTACAACACATCTACCTTATGATGCCACATCCACCTATAGATAACTTGTTTCTGGGATAGAAGTCCCATGCTCTCCATTGCACCAACATTTACCGTGTAAAAATAGTTAAGCAATATGTAAAATATTAGGATGTGACTACAAGATAACCTTGAAATAGTCAAACATTGTGGATAACAAAAATATTCAATTCATGGAAGGAGATATAAATTAATCAAAATTGTACATAATACACTTTATAATATAATAAACATTATTGAAAAACATAAAATGATCCGGATTTAAACAGGAACGCAACAAATTACAGAGATAACCATATACACAAATATGCAGTGGAAATAATACTTCATTTCATTAATGGAAAATACTGAAATATGCTTACAATCAGAAATGGAAATAAAC
>APFE031481455.1:27261-59331 GCA_000404065.3 Pinus taeda | reverse complement strand
TGGGCTACATGCCTCTGAACTGACTTACAATGAGGCTCGAAGGCCCTTTTATTGTTGAGAAACAATGAAAAACCCTTAACATTCCAAAACCTAACCCTAGGAGATGAAACGCCAAACTGTGGGCCCCGTTTGGGGGTAAGTTGGTACATCAACTTCCCGGGGTCGTAACTTTAGCATATGATCTCCGTTTGACGCGTACAATAGCTCATTAGAAAGATCTATTCGAGCACTATCATTGTTGGAACGGCAACACGTCCATGTTCCATGGACCCGTGTTGCCCCTGGGATCCCAGAAAATGTCGTTTAGGGCCTCAAAACGGCTCCGGAAGTTCAGGACCCGAAAAACTGCTAAAAATAGTAAGTTGTGCTACAATTAAGGAAACTGAAAATGCTGAGAAAGACAATGGTGGGGGTCCATGTGGACTTGGCAGGTGGCCACCAATATCCACCTGGATCATAAAATCAAATTGAAATTTAAGAAAATACACCAATACCAGTAGTGATGAGAGATTTTCCCTTGAGATGGCCAATAATAGACTCCTTGTAATTGTTTCAAAAACAAGATCTGATTTGATTATAACCATAATTTCCTTATAGGATTCTATGATTTCTTTGAATAAGCCCTTAATTAGTCCTAGTTGCAACTAAAGAGAGGTCTAGATATAGCTCAGGAAACCCTTCAAATTTGGTAGAAATGATAAATCTCACGAAAGGTGAGGATAAGGCTACAAACAATCTGCATTGGAGATATTTTGAATATATATAAATTTATTTCATAAGAGCCCAGAACAAAGGTTTAAATGAGCATCATATTATTCTAGAAACCAGAGAGAGATAACACAATAATGTCCTCCAAATTCACTCAGAATAATTCCAAATTGTGTCCACAGAGATGCAATTGAAAATAACTAGGTAAAATACTACTAAGGTCTACTGAGAAGAGGGTCCAAATAGGTCCCAGAATAGGCCTGAAATTAATACAAAAATGCCTTAGACAAGGGGAGTTCTGAGAAAGCTTGAGAAGGGCCTCGGAAAGGGCTAGTTTCTTCCTTAAATGAGCCAAAAGGAAATGCAAGATAGATATGAATTTAGCCTCATAAAGTAAATCATTTCATAATGACCCAAGATCCTTTCAAATGGATTCAGAAGCGCCGAGTAACAAGGGTCTAAAATACATGATATTCAAAGTGTGATATTCAAACTGATTCAAAAGTGCCCTTTCCAAGTGCTTATGTAGTTCATATCATTTATTGCAAGAATTCAAGAATTCTAAAAGCTTACCAACCAGCTTGGATATTTTGGGAAAGTAAAGTGCCATCACCCTTCCAATCTACCAGAAGCACATATCTCAATAAAGTTGCAAACAATTTAAAAACAAACTACCATCACATGTCCAAAAGTCTTTACAGATAGTAATTAATGTTAATGTCGTTTAATGAAAGCATTGAAAGGAAATTCCCAAAATATGATTGAGGACTCAATTATCAATAATAACCAAGTCAAATTTAACTGTTGTAGACCTCATGCATATGGACAAAATATAAATACTTCCAAAAGGACTCTTATGGCACATTTGAACTAGAGAATCTTATTTATATGTCCAAGCTAAAAAATAGGAAAGCCAAATACCACATAAACATTCAAAATAAAATGCACTTCATGTGTTAGACATCTCTCTGGTGTAAATATGTTGACTTGAGTGAGAAGAAACCATCCTGACTGAAGCTCGTGCCATCAAATTCTTGATATCCTTTCTAGTAAGCGAACCATTAATCTAGAAAGTGAAGGAAAATGTTAACATTAGTGAGAGGAACCACATAATTATCCACAAAACATATTCATGAAAAAATAACCACCTCTTCTTGTTTTTCATGATTAAATGGACCAACTTCAGAGGAACCACAAGGGAAGGCATCCAATACAAGTGTTGAGGTAAGGGGTACATATAGTTATATAGGTATGTAATTCTATTGTTTTTATGGAGGAAATACCAAGTTAACATTTGAATGAAACACAACTACAAAAGCATGAATGACTAGTGAAAGAAACTTGCACCAAAAAGGTAGTAGAAAAAAAAGGTTGAGTTATCCCGCATATTGACCATTGAACTATTCACTAGACCTAAAAACAAAAAGTACAAAATTAACATCAAATTCATACAAACAAATCATAAAAAATAGAACCAATAATTATTGATAAATGATCCAACATATGGAAATACATAAGGAAAGAGAAAGTAGAATGTTTTGAAAATCTACCTTGTTCATTTTTTTCACAAAATTTGGAAAAACTTTGTAATCACATTCTTCTAATTTGTATGTATCATTCCTATCATTGTATGATAAGTTTACGATTGCTATAACATATTCAAGTTGTACAAAAGCATGATCTGTCAGTCATACTTATACATGTGTTGCCCATTTATTCTACTATACCAACATAATTGAAGCTTGATGCCTTCTAATCTATCCAAAAGGTCAATTTCATTATGGTAATTGAACACCCTATTACCATCCTTCTTTCTTATTCTTTGAACCCTTTCAATGTACCACATTCCACAAGAAACACCTTGTTTCGTACTTCGAGGAACACCTTTTCTTGCAATATGTTTAGTGGGGGGAATTGAGTTGCTTTCAAACAACACCCCACAATCCGATCCAATTCCAAAGCCAATTGAAACACCCTTTTGTGGAGCCTTCCCATCTCAGCTAAAGTAGGCCCCATTTCTCACTTTCGTCAACATATCTTTGGATAATGTCGGATTTCCATTCAACTGACTAACCAAACATGCTTTAAACATATCCTTACCATCAAGATCCACCACTTGCTTTATCGTTTTTCTTCCATTTTCAACAATGGAATCTAAAATTTCATCCAACTCATGTCTCCACTCACTTTCCATTATTTTCAATTCACTTTTATTGTGTACTAATGATGATGAATATTGGAATATAGAGTTGGAACAACTCGATGTAGAATCATCAACTACTTCATCCACAATTTGGAATGTTGGATAATTTTGATCCTCTGTCCATGGTTTAACAAACCAAGAAGATTGATTGTAATTTTTTGGTTTCATTCCAAGAGTTGATAAAATGTCTTGTGCATCCTTCAATCCAATCTTAAGGGCTTCTACAATTTTAGCATTTGTGGACATTGAATCATATTTCGACAATATGTCAATGTTTTGTATTGTTTCTTGGTGTAATCTATTCCAAATTCTTTCTTTCTTCTTATGAGATTTATTAAAATGAAGCCCTCGGGGATTTGATTCTTCTTTAGCAACTCTATTAAGGGTTCCAATAACATGAAGCAAGTCAGTGAAATCATAGGCCCTCTCCACTCCAGAAATCCCACTGAATTTAATAAAGAAGTTCTCACATACATCTAACCCATTCAGGTGAAAAGAACATGGAAAGTTAGAGTAATGATCTTGAAACAATCTCATCAACAAAAGTACAAAATTGCAAGAAATTTTCACATCTTGATATGCTTCTCTACTAATGAAATTTATGTTGAGATTAGTATGAGATTGTTTTTGTACCCAACATAGCCATAATGTCAGGAAATGATGAACTCGTGAAGCATTTCGCACCCTTTCCAAAAGGCTCAAACTATGAGACATAAAGATGTCAATGTAGTCAGCAATAATCATTAGATAAGTCTCTGTAGCTAGTGTCCTCTCCAACTTTCCACTTGGTGTACTTCTCAACTCTTTCAAACACCTCTGAACATGCCTTGAAGCAATGTGTTGTGCGAATCCCCAATTTTCTGGATCCATCCTCTCTATATCTTCACCCTTATGCTTGTGATCATCCACTTTAAAAGTGTGATAAACCATTCTGACATGACCAAAAATTATTTAATCATTTCCTAAAACCCATTCTTGTCGACCGCTAAACAAATGATTCACTAGCCTTTTGCCATTGTGGATGAAATCTTGGTCATTAAAACTTGTTACATTGCAACCATTTTAGAACCCGGTTAGCCTCCACCCTTCTTAAGGAATTTGATATCGAAGACCTGATGTTGAAGAATAATCCTTCAACATAAGTTGTCTTCTTCTGCTATCCCCATCTGAAGAATTACCAACAATAGGTCCAAAATTGTTTTCCACATGTTTCTTCCACATAGATTCTACCTTTTCCCATTGTTGGTAAAAAAAAATTGCATTGAACCTATTGCATGTTGGATGAACAACCACAACCAAATGAGTAAGCTTTTCATGTATAGGGTTTGCAATACTAACATGTGCATAATGACCTATCACATTATTCTTAAAAGAATCTGTTATATTCTCATAGCCTACAACCCCCTCACTAACTCTCAATAAGAAATGTGATTGGCATTGATGTTCTTCTTTTGTATCACAAAACCCCACCAGTGTATTACATTTTTCTACCCACCTAACATATTTTTTCATAATTGTTTCATCTTCAGCGAGCAATATAGGAATTGGGCCATCTATACCATGCTTCACTTTTAAGAAGCATATACATTTTTGACCGCCTCAAAAATATGCTCATTCTCCCCTAGGATATATGCTAATGACTTTATAACTTGCCTTAAAGTCGTAGATATTGAAGGACCATTCAGATTTAAGCTAATAAATCTATGTAATCTAGGAACTCCCCATAACTTGATCATCTCATAAAGGGATTTTATGGATGTACTATACCTTCTCCCTACTTTTTCATGCATCAAGTTATGAAAAATATCCTTGACAAATTCCCAAACTGCATCTTTACCTTGTAATTTCCCTTGCTTATGTGCCTCACAGACATCCTTGCAAAACCTAAAGACATCCTTCCTTCTTTCGATTCAAACAACTTTTCCTTTAGGGATCTCATTCTAATAGAGAGTGTAGCAATCTTTTTCCTCTTCGACCAAAGAGATCGCATAGTTGGTCTATGGTTAGCATATGTAACCCTTGCAACATTATTCAGTTCATTTTGAGTCAAATAGTTGAGTCTTCTACCTTTTCATGTATCTCGTTCACTTATTTTATTGGTGCACATTGATTCATGATATAATTGTATCCTGAAATCATCACATTCTGGAACCAACTTACAAAAGTTGCATGTTAATGAATCAAATGGGATCCCTGTTTCAGAAGCCCTCTCGCAATGAATATGCCTATATGTACCATCAATACGATATTCAATACCCTCATAACATAACATAATATTGGTATGCTCCTCTAGGGCCCATAATTTTCCACCCATTTGATCATCCATTAGGACCTTTGTTTCCAATCTCTCCCCATTCCTATCAATATAAGGGTACCAATACCCCCAAGATTGTAGTAACAAGGGAGATAATTGAGATATAATAAGATGACAACAAACAAATAAATTTGAAGTAAGATAAATAAAATAATATACAAATTCATATTAAAGTTTAGTCTAAGCTGTTAATTAACACACCTATAGTAGAATAATTTCACTTGTAGAACCCCTATGTAATACTAATGGTTATAATCGGACCAAGAACCTAGTCAAACTTTGTTGGGACTTCTCACTGGTAGGCTTCTTGGGTCTCCCAACCGTGCCACTCCTCAACCCAATCTTCTCATGTGAGTCCTCATTTGTAGTAGTAGAAGTGTTATTCTTTGATTTCATGTGTTCATTTAGAGAACTGACAATATTACCACTTGTCGGCACTAAATAAAACCATTTATTGCATCATGTACATTCCACTCTCACTTTTTTCATGTCCTTATAGTCTGAAAGTGTTGCTTCCACCACCTTGAACAAATTAGGCTCTTGTGTCTTGTTGAAATCATCCAGAAGTTTGATTTCTTGATCAATATGAAATTGATCTCCAACCGTCATTATCTATTGTACTTTGTTACATGAAGGAATTTCACTAGCACTTGGCATTAAAAGGTGTTTTTGATGGGCCGCTATTTTCATATGATGGTTTCTAAAGTTGTGTGTTGTTCGCACTGCCAAGGTTACATCACCTGTTCCATAATCAATGCCACAAATTTCACAATGGATCTTTATCTTAGATTCTCCCTTCTTTGATTCCAATACATTAGGATCAACAAATACGGCTTGTTCCACTGACAAAGACATATTTTCAACTCTTGGTTGTTTATGGATAGGTCCCTCCCCATTCACTTCAATGTTTTCAAAGATTAGTATTGTTTCCACTACATTTGAACACTTTTCTTCCACATCAAATGTGCCTAGTTTCCTCTTGATGCCAAAAAGTGTTGTCCTTTTTTTCTCTTTCTTTGGATTTAAACTTTTTCCATCTTGGATAAAATCAAAAGGGTATCCAACGATTTCATTGTCCACAATTTCATCATGAATTTCAGTAAATGTACAACCTTCTTGACAGTTGACCACGCCAATGATAGAATTCTCTTCACTAGTAGCAGTTTTATAAAATAACTCCATCTACTTTTGCACATAAATAAATGAAAAAGTAAGTAAAATTCCACATGCAAATTGGTTATCATAAGAGCAATGAAGCAAGGTATGAAATTTCAATCAAAGCTCCAAACAACATGAAGAAATATTACTATTTGAATGAAACACCTTTATTCAAAATGTATTATCAGTGGATTCCTCAAATGGAACTAAAACTAGAAATAAAACAGATTACTAAAACAAACTTGAGAGTGGATTTATTGCTGCACCAGAACATAGAAAAACATTGTACAACTATTTTTAATTCATAATCTTAACACGACTTGTAACCAGAATTTCAAGTTCTTTTCTAAAAATGCCCATTATTAAGTTAGATAGGTCAAACATTTGTGCATCTTGAAATTGTTTCAACCATGTAAATACCTGTTAAAATTGTCAACTACGGAAAAATTCCACTTTGGACAACTCCTATGGGGAAGATTATTGTAGCATTATTGCAGCTTGTATGGAAACGAAGTCTTAGCTAGCCACGATGCTTGGAGAACTATTTGGAGGAAGTTTAATCCTATGGTGTACTAAACATTTCTGACATATTTCAGAATTGGTATTAGGCAATAATAATTTTTGAAAATTTGGTGATATACTTTGGATTTATAAAATATTTCAAAATCCAAATTTGAAAAAGAGAATTTTTGAAAATTTGATGGTGTAATTGAAAGTTCTCAAATATTTTAGAATTTGCACTTGCTCAGATAAATGCCTTCTCCAAAATTTAAAACTATATTTATTCTAAACAGTTTTTTCCAGAATTTATATATTTACAGTTGAATATTTTATTTGTGTTAAGGTTTAACAAATATGTATCTTATGGTTTGATAGATGTGTATCCTAAAAAATATTTACCTTGGTTTTTTGATAGGAACCATCACTATAAAAATGTAAAGTCATTCTCGCCCATATGGAGTGATGTAAAGGCAAGGCCAAGACCAAGCCTGTGATTTAATGATTAATGTCAATAATACTTAACAGATTCCTATATAAAGCCCTCTCTTTGGGTATGTTGGCAGAGTGATAAAGCAAACTTATGAGTCGCGATTCTCCTGACAATTCTATTTCAAAGAATAATAATGAAAATAAATTATGTTTCAAAGAATACTTAAAAAAAATGGAATCTGTAATTGAGATAACATATACTTAAAAAAAATACCTTTTCAAAAAGAGAATTTAAGCATTTTAAAACGATTTCAGATGCTTACCATGGCTGGAAGGTGTAGGGGAAAGTGCATACTTGACAGGTGGAGGTGGAGGTGGAGGGATGGAAGGAGGTGGAGGGTTGGAAGGAGGTGGATGTGGAGGTGTAGGTGGAGGTTGAATTCAAATTGCTCCATGGAAATTAATAAAGAAAATATATATAGAGAAAATGAAATTCTAAAAGCAATGCTACAAGCTTCTGAAACAACCATTGAGGATCTCCAGAATGATGTTTCATCACTCGATAGACAGGTAGAAGAACTAGCCATGGAAATGGAAACACTAAAGAGACAACTCACAAAGGAGACTAAACAGAAACAAGAATTTGCAAGGGAAATTTCCTCTCTCAAAGTAGTGAAAGATAACATGAAACTAGAAGTTGAACAACTAAAGGGTTTAGGACAGAAAAATGGAGTAGATATTTGAAAGCAACTTACTCAAAAGATATGGTTGGGGGCTATGAAGGAGCGAAATTGGTAAGAACTAGGGTTTCAAGAATATCCAGAAGTTGAACGCCATGGAGGGGCGCAAAGGGGGGAGCTCCACTCCCTCCCACAAATAAGCAGTATCCAGCCGAGGTAAGAAACCATTGGAGATGGCTAAAAGTATTTTAGGAGAAGGTAAAAGGAACACTGATGAGGCATAGGAATTGACCAATTCAAGGGAGGACAATAGTTTAAAAGGAAATGAGGAAGAGGACAAAAAACAAGAAGTAGAAATCAAAATGAAAAAGGGTCCATGTAAGCCTAAGGTTGAGGTCACACCCAGAGTAGTTTTAAGTGATCCTGCACTGTAGGCGCATAGGGATCACATACGGACCTATGTGACTATTTGTAAATTCATGGGATTATGGCCCACTAAGAAGGTGCTACAGGCATGGATTAAATACCACTGGAAACCTGAAGGAAGCATAGACCTACATCTTGGATCAAAAGGTTACTTCAAAAGGTTACTTCCTTGTAGTATTCACAAATATAGAGGACAAAGATAGGGTGTTTGAAGGAGGGCCATACTTCTATGCAGCTGCAGGCCTTTATATGCAGCCTTGGATGATGAATTTCGTACCAGAACATGAGACTTTCACTTTGGTCTCGGTCTAGGTAAGACTCTATTCCGTACCTCTAGATTACTGGCAAACTGAATCTTTATCTGCAATAGGAAATAAACTAGGGCGTTTTGTCAAAGCTTCTGAGGCTACCAGAATGGGAAAATACACTCCCTTTGCCCAAATATCTGTGGATATGGATCTCTCTGGAGCCCTACTAGACAAGGTCATCCTGGAAGTTTTCGATGAAGAATGGGTGCAAACCGTGGATTATGAACATATTCCTTTTAGATATCAAAGGTGCCATGAACATGGACACCTATTTAGAGATTTCCCTCTTAGTAAAATGGACACCAAAAGTAAAGCTCCCACAATGAAAGATACTGAAAGCTTTCACAAAATGGGGTATAGAGGAAAGGGGGGTAAAAGGGGGCCCAAGAAAAATCAAACAGAGGGGTAACAGGCTAGTTAGAACAGGTTCCAAGTATTAGAAGAAGAGGAAGAGGCAACAAAGGTAGGTCAGGAAATGGAGGAAAACCAAGGAGAGAAAGATAAGGAGGAAAATAGTGTGAAAACATAGGATACTTATAAACAGATAGGGACTATGCTGAACAACGAGGAACTAGAAAGGGACCAAGAAATGACCCCGAGTGAGATGGAAATGGAGGATCATGAAGTAGAGGATATTCTTGATAGAGAACACCTAGATCTAGAAGGCTTCTTGAAACAGGGGACCACAGGAGGGATTGACTCATTACCTCAAGAAGAGTTTAACAGATTGCAGTAGTTGTTCCGATGGAGAACCTAGACTAACAAACTGGAAGGACAAAGACACA
This sequence comes from Pinus taeda, assembly GCA_000404065.3. Classification (NCBI taxonomy): domain Eukaryota; kingdom Viridiplantae; phylum Streptophyta; class Pinopsida; order Pinales; family Pinaceae; genus Pinus; species Pinus taeda. Next base: position 49,819 of record APFE031481455.1, on the reverse strand, counting down.
CAAAAAGGCAAGGCAACGAAGGGGTGAAACTTATGAAGACCACACTAGGACTAGCTCCCAGGAATCCAAGAAGGAAAAGGGGTAGGAAAAAACTAAATGAGTTATTTATGGAATGTGGAAAACTAATGATAAATTTAGGTAAGATGAAAGATCTAACAAACTACTCCTTTACAAATCTTTCATAATGAATCTAACATCTTGGAATATCAGAGTTCTAGGAAGTAAAAGGAAACAAAGGTTACTCAACAATATAATGAAACAAGAAGCTTCAGACATGATCTTTATCAAAGAAACTAAATGTTCCATTAAAAAAATAAAGGAGATACACAACAGATGGCTTAATAAATATGAGTTTCTAGAAGTCAAAGAAGACAAAATAGCAGGAGGTATCCTTACTCTTTGGAACCCCCAAAAGGTTGGCATAATAGATGCTGAGGCATCTAGGAATTATTTATCAGTGGTTATTCAACCTATTGGAGACAGGGAGATGTATCTAATTACAAATGTTTATGGGCCTAAAAGACCTAATGATAAAATCAGTCTTTTAGATTCTCTTGGGGAACTCAGAGATAGACACGTAGAAATACCATGGATAATGGGAGGGGAATTTAACATGATCAAATCCATTACAGAGAAAAAAGGTGTGACCAGAACTTTAGGCAAAGACTCTATAGAATTTCATAATTTTCTTGACAACATGAAGCTAGTGGACATAGATATGAGTAATGGCCTCTTTACATGGAACAATAAGAGAGGAGGAGAGTCTCAATTAGCCTCAAATATAGACAAATTCCTTATCTCAGAGGACCTCATGCTCATAGGCATGGATATGACAGTTAAAATTCTCCCCTTCAGTAGCTCAGACCATTGGCCTATATAACAGGAGGTTCAGGGCATTGGCACCCCCAAGAATAGAACTTTTAGATTTGAGAATATCTGACTCAGCCACCCAGATATTTACTAAATGGTGGATAGAGGATCTACATATTTAGGGTATGAGAATGTTTCTTCTACTCAAATGACTGAAACATATAAACCTCAGACTCAAAGATTGGAACGAGAATGAGTTTGGCAATATTTTTGGAGTGAAAAACGTTGTCGAAGGTAAAATGTAGGAACTCAATCAAGCCCTTATCATGGATGGCTTTGATAGGGCAAGGAACGATCAAGCCTCCAAGCTTCATCAAGACTGGGAGAATCTATGTAAATAAGAGAAGATATTTTGGAGACAAAAATCAAGGGTTCAATGGCTAAAAGGGGAGAGAAACACAAGGTTTTTCCATAGATCCACTATGGAGAACAAGTTACATAATAGGATCTCAACGATCAAGGACTCTGAAGGTCAATTACTCAATACCCATAAAGACATAGAAGCTGTGTTGGTTGAACACTTTCGAAGTATCACAGAGGAGAACATCTTAGATAGAGATCATTTTATCAGGGACTTCACGAAGCACATTCTTAAGTTAATAACAAGGGAAGATAATTACAATCTCAATAGGCCAATGAATGAAGATGAGGTTAGTGAGGTTATCAAAGAAATGCAGAATGGAAAGGCACCTGGCCCTGATGGTTTCAATGTCGATTTTTTTAAAGCTTGCTAGAACATTCTCAAGCAAGATATTTTGGATGTCCTAGAGGACTCCAGAATGAGTAGAACCATTCTGAAGGTGCTCAATACATCTTTCATCTCTTTGATCCCCAAACAAGACAATGCTCTAACTCCAGACAGATTCAGACCCATAGCCTTCTGCAATGTGGGGTACAAGATAATATCCAAAATAATTGCTAATAGACTCAAACCCCTTCTCCCCACTTTGGTTTCTATGGAGCAAGAAGGTTATGTGGAGGGAAGAAAAAATCTTAATAACATCATCCAATCGCATGAGGTGGTGCATTCATTGTTAAGTAATAAGAAGGAGGGAATGATTATGCAACTGGACATAGCCAATGCTTATGATAAATTGAATTGGAAATACATCAGGAAGGTCCTTCTAGCCTTCAGATTTGACCACAACTGGGTTAGGTGGGTCATGGCCCTGGTGGATTCTTCTATTTTTTCAATTCTGGTTAATGTTTCTCCATCTAAAACTTTTAAACCTTCAAGAGGCCTCAGGTAGGGAGATCCTCTCTCCCCCTTTATCTTTATCCTCATGATGGAAGGACTTGGTCGATCTATCAAGCATGCTAAAGAAATGAGTACTATCCAGGGTCTCAGACCCTCTAAGACTAGACATGATTTGACCCAACAACAATTTTTAGATGACACTATGCTTCAGGGCATCCCCACCATCAAAGAGGCACTAACATATAAAAAAATCCTAAGTGACTTTTCCATGGCAGATGGCATAGAAGTGAGCCTCTCCAAATCTAAGATTTTCTTCTTTAATACTAATATTGCTATTCAATGGAATATCTCTAGAATTATAGGCATTCAAAAAGATGTGCTACCTTCCAAATATTGGGAGTTCCACTAACTGAAAAACCTCTGCACAAGATTATCTGGGAGCCAGTGATTAAAAAGATGCAGAACAAGACCAGAAAATGGACCATTAGATCTTTGAACTTGGCAGGTCAACTGGTGCTTACAAAAGATGTTCTTCAATCAATCCCCACCTTCATGCTTTCAGCCCTTCTAGCTCCAAAAGGAGTCTTGCATCAATTTAGAATCATTCAAAGAGACTTTCTTTGGGGTGAAGGGGAGGAGAAAAAGAAATGGGCCTTAGTAGCCTGGGGTACTATTTGTAGACCTAAAAACCATAAAGATCTTGGTCTGGATGACCCAGAAGTGCTAAACAAAGTTTTAGGGGCTAAACTATGGTGGATATGGGTAAAATATCTAGAGGCATAGTGGGCTCATATTTGGAAGGATCAATACACTCGTAATTGGCAAAACAGTAACCTTATAAGGATGTATGGCATCATAAAAGGCTCCTACATCTGGAATAAAGCGTGGGAGAATAGAAGCATAGTTCAAAAAAATAGTTTTTGGGAAATTAGAGCGGGAGCTATAGCTTTGTTTTGGGAGGATAAATGGCAAAAAGAACCTAAACTGCTAAGAGAGGACTTTGTGGAACTCAAGAATTATACTGACACCAAAGGACTACTTAGGGTAAAATATTTTTTGGATCAGACTAGCAGTGAAGGAAAATGGCGGACCTAGAAGAATATAGAGTTCAGGGATGACAACCCCTTGAAAGTAAAAGATGATGCACTTCTAGCAATGTTGGACCAAAGGAAAATACTGGTATCAAAGGATCATGGCCAACTTATATGGGGAATAATAATGAAGGCACCTTTAATCTTAAGGAGGCAAAGTGCTTAGTCCTGGAGCTTGATTCTAATGAATTGGATAGGGTTTGGAAAAACCTATGGAGACATCAAGGATGGATGAAAACAAAACATTTCATGTGGCTGGTATATCATAAGAAAATTCTTACTTGGGAGAACATTAGGAAGAGGGGTCTTTTGGGACCTTCTATATGCCAGCTTTGTGAGTCTCAAGAGGAAACGATGGAGCACCTACTCAACACCTACACATTCAACACTTGTGGGATTCTTTTTCCTTCATTTTCAGAATGACAGACAAGGACAGAGGGATCATCACCAATACCCTTAATAACTGGAGAGGAAACTTTTCTGATTATGAAATAATCAGCAAAGCTTGGGCTTTAACTCCAAGCTTCATAATATGGAATGTTTGGAAGGAAAGGAGCAACAAAATCTTCAAACATAAAATAAGTTCCTACCAGAGCATCATGTCTCAAATCTTAAGTCAAATCAAGGAGACGGTGGGAATTTTATTGCAGACACACCCAAACAATCCCCCTTCAGATGTTGATTTGCAGATACTTATTCAGTTGGGTATGTAGGGGCTTATTCCATAAGGCATGAACAGGAAGGTAAAGAATCTGGCCATTGAAAAAGACTTCCAGCATCCTCCCCCTCAAGGTTTTATGAAATTTAACATTGATGGAGCCTCAAAAGGCAACCCAGGTACTGTTGGTTATGGTGGGGTGTTAAGGGATGAAAATGGATGCATCCATTTTATTTTTCATTGCCATCTAGGAAGGGCCACAAATAATATGGCAGAGCTAATAGCACTAGAACAAAGTTTAGATATCCTTAAGTAGGACAATATTTAGAACATCATAATTGAAGTTGACTCTGAGCTAATCATCAATTCCATCAAGAGAATCTATTGCGGTTAAGCGCCGAAAAATGTCTCAAGACACTAGAGGCTGCATCAGGTCTTCCAAAGGATACAGTTCCAACTTTTGCACTTGAGAATAGTAAGTTTCGCTCATGTGCGAAGGACGGCCAATAAATTGGCAGACATTCTGGCTAATAAAGGGGCTCTCTGCAACAAAAGTAGTGTCAAGTTTAGATGGCAAGAGATGTCACAGGGCAGTTTGAGGGAGAATTGTCTCAATCAGGTAGTGAAGGACTGATTGCTCTATTGAAACAAATTAGGTCATCAGTCACAGAGAGTAGGTCTAGGTGATATGGATCCTATATGAAGTGGTGATTTAGTGGTGGTTTAGAAATAGGGATGTAGGCCTATGACAACTTTCTCAACCCAGGAAAGCACGATCACAGGGGTCTTAGATGGAAGTTGCTTGGTAGCCAATGATTCTCGGATGCTCGAACGACGAATATCAAGGGTGGTGAGATGAGTTCCTTCTTCCTGGGGATCAAGCAAATGAGGTGCAGAGGTGAAGTGAGGGACCACAGTTGTGGCTTTCTCAACCGACATGAAACCCTTTGAATTACTACCTATAGTGTCAATACCAACCGATGGGTGGTTTATGGTATATCGCGCACCCTTAATGCCAGGACAAGTTTTTCTTTGGTGAGAGAGATTCCACTCACCACTCTACATGTGGCCAAGGCAGGAGAGAGAATACTACTCTCATCGGGTGGTAATTCCCTGAGATTTTTAATCATGCGATATGATCCTCCACCATTGGATCGGGCAAGGATAATCGACGGCTATGTTTCAACATGCTTGTTGGTGGGTCCGAGTGAGGAATTACTACCCGTGGTGTCAATACCAACTGTAGGGTGGTTTATGGTATATCAAGTGCCCATAAAGCCTGGAGTAGTTTTTTTGAGTTATGAGCGATTCCACTCACCACTCTACATGTGGCCAAGGTTGGAGAGAGAATATCGCCCTCATCAGGCAGTAATTCTCTAAGTTTTTTTTCCTAGCGATATGATCCTCCATCGTTGGATCGGGTGAGGATATTTAACGGCTATGATTCCATGTGCATGTTGGTGGGTCCGGGTGGGCCACTCATATTTTGCTTTCATTTTCTTTGTTGTATGGGTCTTTGATTACTTCAACATTTGGGTTTGGGAGTAAATCCTTAAGCTAAATGGTTCAACCTCTCGTTGTTTGTATTATATGTTTTTTCCTCCTTTTGGTTAATCGAAATAGAAGGCATGACTCTTGCGTTAGCAAAATAAAAAACTAAAGGGTTTAGCACAAGGCAATGAAAAGTTTAAAGTTGAAAATAAAGCATCAAATGAGATGGATAATGCCAAGTGTATCATAGAGGAGCTTGAGCAAGAGATAGACACTGAGAAATAGGTTAATATAAATCTCAATTTTCAGCTATAGAAGACATGAATCAAATTCCGAGCTTCTTCTAGAAGTTCAAGATTTAGAAGTGTTATTATAGAAGAAAAGTAAAGAGATTGAGGAGATCTCTAGCAGATCCTGTGATGTTTCAAAATATATTGAAGATAATAAAGGAAGGAAATTTGAAGATATTGAAATGGAGTGGCTACAAACACTATCATCTTCAAAGTAAAAAGTCAAAGAGATTACTTACAAAATTATCCACAGTCATAGTGGAAAAAGCTTATAATTCCTACGAGGCGACATGGAGACTATATAGACAGATTTTTGAGAGGCTGAAAAATAAAGTAGAAGATTGATTTGTAACTGAAAAAATGAAATAGGTACAAGAAACAAAATAATAAATGAGCTTGAATATGGTTTGCATAATTAATCCAAGACAATCCATCCTGTCAAAACAAGTGAAGATAATCTAGAAGCCCAAAAACAAAATGTCAAAAAAATTACTCTTGACTTGAAAGAGGATGAAAGGTTGGACTACAACTACCCATTCAAGAAAAATGCTATATGCGATATACAGGCTTTGCAGGATAAGGTTTTGCAGCTTGATGAAGTACAATTTGAATTGGAAAAAATGAATAGGAAATTAGAGGAGGAAATTAGGATATATAAGCTTACATTGCAGACTTAGAATCTAAACTTGCAACGGTTGATGAGGAAGCCAAAATTTACAGAAATTAACTAGTACCTGGAAGAAAAACTTCAAGCTTTGGAGGCAGAAAACCTTGAGTTGCAAAATTTCCTCCATGCAAGCCAAGAAGCTAGCAAGCTAGCATGAGAACAAATCGGGGACCTAATGGAAGAAATTTCATTATACACAGGAAACAGTGAATCTGAAAAGAGAATAATAGAAATATTAGATAAGAAAACTTATGAACTAGAGGGTGATCACAGAAACAATGGTAGCACACTACTACATCTATAGGAGAAAAATGATCAACTTCTTAAGAGAATTTTTGATCTTGAGACAACTAAATCATGATGAAGAAAAAAGTGGATCTAAAGGAACAAAAAAAGAAAGAAGAGAGGAATTGATGAGAATGGAGAGGAAGCTTGCATAAACCCTTGAATTAGAGGAAAATATTATGAACTCTCTAGAGAGGTTGAAGACTACAAAAAATCATGGGACTATTTGGTAAAAGAGATGGATCAATTAGAGCATGAATTTGAAGCACTAAAATAGGAGAATGAGAGGTGTTCATCTAAAAAATCGGAGGAACAACTGCAAGAAGAATTAAAAAATCTCAGAGATGAGCATGCAACTTATTTTTCAACCACAGGTATCTGGTTGAACAATTACAACAGGAGATAGATACAAAGACAACAAAGTTTGTAGCAGATTTGGATGCACTGTTACAATCTGAAAGGGAACAGGAGCAAAGGGCCAAAATGCAAGAATAAGCACGAAGAATGACTCAATGGAATAATTATACTACAACATAATGACTTCGAGAAGAATTTAGGAGGGTTTCTCAACATTCGATGCTAATGAGAAACTAGCAACACAATCACTTAAAGGAGCTTTTGAATTCTGCCTACAGAAAACCAATCTGCAAGAATCATTGAGAAAGGCCGAAGAAGAGATTTCATTTATGAAAACGCAATATCAGGACAATCTACGAGAACTTATGAACTATTTAGGTCTCTCAAAGAAAGAGAGTGAAGTATTGTCATCAAAGCTACAAAACACATTGGATGAGATTGAGAAACAAGTGAAGAATGAACTTAAATATATGAGTCATATTGAAGAGTTGTCTCTGAAGCTACCCGCATTACAAACTGAAGTTCAAACCCTTATGAATGAAAAGAGTGAACTTACTCAAAAGGCTCATGAGTATGAGCATCTGAAAGATGGCCTAGAAGATACTATAATAGCCTTAGATGCAACTAAAATAGACTTGTATAGTTCCATAGCAGAGAAGACAGAGTTAGAGGCTACTTTACAAGAATCTTACGAGGAAAAATTCAAACTTGATAAAGAGCTTAGACGTTACATGAAAATTTGAGAAATTTAGAGCTGGCAGAATTGGAGGAACATAAATGTTGTAGGGATGATCAAGAAATGATAATTACATATCTTGAGTCCAAATTAAAGGAGCATAATGTTACTTGATGGAACTCCCAGTAAAACCATCCACATAGACTATTTCACCTAACCCAATGGGACTCAAACCAACTGTCTATTGGCATGAAACTAGCTAATGACCAAAAACATTGGAAACAACCCATTGAGCTAACCTGTTGGGTTACGTTAGAATTAAATATAACAACTAACTACAAAAAAATATAAGATTTTCCATTTTGATTGCTTTATCAATATTTGCTAGAGTTCACTCAGATTTATTTTTATGAGAATATATTTCATCTTTACTAGAATATACTGTTGGTTTGAACAATGTATACCTATTAATGTCTTGAATTAATATCTCTCTAATGAGAAAAATATTCCTGATTTATCTTATCAGTCTAGCAGACAATGATTCCAAAAATGGCATATAAAGAGGCATCAGATGCATATGACATTAATTACATCTTATCATTCTGAGTAAATAATTATACCTAAAGGGCATATGAAATACACCCAAATACCCACCAATGACTATAAATAGGTTAATCAATGGTGCAGAAGAGTCAATGGGCACCTAAGATTTTGCACCAACTCTATTTGCTACAATAGCTTCCCTAGACAGTGCTAATGGTAATGGCTCATGAAAAGAGATCCCAACATAGTCACCAACAAGAGATCGATTAGATGCAATAGCTTCCCTTGATATAGAGGAGGATGAAGGTGAATCCTAAAGAAAGTTTGATATATTCCTCTATGGAAAAATATACCGAGTTAGGGGAAAAATCCTAGACCCAAACGATGGTAGACCAGAATGATGCAACTGTTATTGAAAATGATGATTGTGACTAGAACTAAATCTCAAACAAACTTCTGCAGTAAAATTAAAAGAAACCCATTGTGATGCCCCTCCAGCCTAGGGTTCATAATGTTTGTGTTCAACAAAATGGCTACTACTCTCTCTCTCTCTAGGTGAGCATATTTCTCTTGGATGCTGAGTGTTGTTGTTTCAACTATTGCGACAATGTTATCTCCTTGGTCCTATGTTGTTTAAATTCTCTGGCAATAGTGATTTTCTCCTACTTATCTTTACATTCTCTCTTTGCTAGTTTCTGTGAGAAAAAACCAAGCTGGTGTGCCACTACCATCCCACAAAAACCAATAAAATTAGCATATAAATCAGACATACTAAATTATTTAGTAGCAAGGCAGAGGAACAAATGGAATACATAGAACCATACATGTCAAAGAAAAGATGTCCATTGTCACCTAGGTCCCATACTCTTTCAACTTTATATTGACGATTTAGAAGATCTCATTTCAAAGTGATACAGGTGGTTGACTTCTCTATGGGATTTCCAATTGGGATGTAATATCACCTCACTTGTCTAGGTGCGATTATGGTGGTTTTAGGTTGCACTATAAATATTTCACCTTTGTAATGAAATTTTCATGGAAGTATGTGAGATTATAGAATAGGAGTTTCATGTGATGAGTTTATACACATCTTAATTTTCTCAGTATATTTTATTTCCATGTATCAAAGACTAACAGTTTGTCACATAAAAATAATGCCCTCCTAGCGATAGTAAGGACCTTCCACATTTTGAGGGAAACTATTTTTCTAGTTCCCCACATATCCTGGCATTTATGAAGCATATATGGGAATTGATGGAAACACATGAAGGTTTCATGATAATGTTATTTATGATTTCTTTAGGACAAGGGAATGGTGGCTAGCCTAACCTTTCTTGCAGCCCAAAGAGCATACATTCTCTCAAATCTCTAGTTGAAATCTTCCTCAAGCATTGCCACCCAAGGCTCAGAAATTTGACGGTACATATCAAGAGTTATTGACAACCCTACAAGAGGAATGCCTCCTTCGTATTTTTGAAGGCAATGATAACATTTTTTGGGATGAAAGTGGAGCATCTATCGAAGAGGGATTATGCTCAAAATTTGAATATGAAAACACTAGATAGTTGTAACACAAACAACCTTGCAGCAACACTGACATGAAGGAGGGCCATTTTAACATCTAAAGTGATTGCTTAACACATAAATGAGCACCACCATGAAAACTGTGATGAAATTATTACACCACCTTCAAATGATAAATGTGTCTCTATTTTTGGTGAGGATTGGCATCAAGTAGGTGATTTTTTTATTGGTTGCCCCATAGGAAACAATGTTGCAGATACAAAAGAAGAAAGCAGTAGCAGTTTTGAGATGAATTTGGCATGGGATTTATGCTCAAAACTAAAAACAATAACACTCCCAATGAAAACATGAGCATAGACACTCATAATGATCCTCTCATTAGTATGGATCAATCATCAGACCATATATTTGGGGTTGGGTAGAGATAAGTCCTATACACTACTTGCATGGACCAATGATGTGTGGTGATCATGAAGAAGAGGGGAAATCTGATTTTGAGCCCTTCACAAGCATATTTTAGGAGGGTTTTGAGAATGTGTCATGTTATAACTGTGTTGGACTAACCTCCCTAGACTTGTCACAAGAATTGAGGATAGAATATCCCTCCGAGGACAAGAGAATTTTCTCCAAATATGACAGCAATAAGGATTTTTCACCAAACATTGGAATTTCTGATAATGAGTATCAACATTACATAAGTTATGAAATCCTTGATGATGAATTTGTTGCTCTAGAGGAACACAATTGTTTTTCACAGCAATTTCTCCTAGTCTTAGACAATGAAAATAAGAAATTAGCAGAGTCCTCTTATCTCTACAATCAAGACTGAAAACCTTCTTTAGTAGAGCAAAGGCATAAGGACCATATTTGTGAAGAGTCAAAGGAATTATCTAGCAACATAATAGAAGCCACACCTCCTCACATTGGAGCGAAAAACAAAAATGTGCCCCCTACTTCTGCATCTTCCAAATCACCAAATTTTTTAACATCTACACAAACTTTTGTATGTACGTTACTGATCAGTGTAATTATTAAGAATGGACTGTTCTAATTTTGCAAGGCACTTAAAGCCATCCTATTGGAAACTATATCAATCCTATAAATGAGTAAAACCCTTTGTCTATAGTTCGAAATTTGCGTATGGTTCTGTGCATAAGCCCTAGAATGACTATCTCCAAAAAATCCACTCCTATGCATTAGTTAATGGGCTATGTTCAGCATCAGTCCTATTTTGATACCATTGTTAAAGGTTACCGAAGTTTTGAAGTTCAAGCTACATGAAGAAAGTTCTGGGCATGTTTTGCAAAGTCAAAATCCAAATTGAAGAAGCTAAAATTCTGAAGTCTCAAGTCCATCAATTTTTCTTAAAAGAAGTTGAAATTGTGAGCATGTTTGTGAAGGACCGAAGAGCATTATTTAAGGACGTACCTGTATATTATAGATATTCACTAGGTAAAATCTAATACAACACTACTATAGGAAACACGTTGAATCAAATGCTAATACTGCATGTTGCACTCCACAAGCCAACTCCTTGCCTCTTCTTTTGTTTCTGTTGGATGTTCGTAGAAACCGTCATTTTATAAATCCTTGATCATGAAGGTTACCGTTGCCAGACAAAACACATTAATTTTGGGTTATGGGATCCCTCTTGAATGAGAATGAGAGAGTAGCTAGGTGGGTGGAAACAAGGTAGCTTGGTTGTAGAAGTAAGAAAACTAAGCTCATAGATTCGAATGAAAGCAATAGGTCTCACTCAAGCTGGAAAGGCAGAAAACGGTCTTATAGGAAAAAATTGCTCAAGCTGGAAATACAGAAAGGTGGTCTTTCTCGTGTTTCTCTCAAGATATAAACACAAAAATGCTTAGGGTTGTAGAGAGGCTTGACTCCAAAATGCAACCTTTCCCACTCTTTCCCTTCGCGGGTGATGTGTAGCCCAACATTCTCTAAAAATATGGTGTATTTTTCCCTTCGCTTGGCAAAAATTTTGTATAATAATACATTAGGTTATATATATTATTGTATGGTATATTAAAACCCTTTAGGCCCTCATTATAACTCCAATATATTATTTTTTGATTTTTCCATTTTTAATGCCCCAATATGAACACACGTAATATAATATTGGTTTGTCAGTGACACCCCCATGCACAAACTCCATCAAAGGCTCCTTGATCTCCTTGGGAAGGATAGAGCCCCAAGACCAAATGTGAAAATGAGTTCTAGGGGAATATATTATAAAGACCTAGGCTAGTCTAGGGGTTATGACATGCATGCCTAAAATCAAGCAAAAAGCAACATTCGGTGGAAAGTAAAAAATAGAAACTTGTACCACCATTTGGGAAACTAATTGTCCACTCCTTATTTTCTAGGGATTGTTTTTTTTCTTTCTTTCGAGAAACTATCCATTCACATTTCCAATAAGGGTTGCACAATTCCCAATCAGAAGGGACTAGGAAATTCCTTGTCTAAGTGAATTGCACAGTTTATGAGGGTAGGAGAAGTTTTTGCAGAGATTTTGAGATCAATGTTTGCCTGCCTCTCAGAATTGCATATTTTTTGAACTCAAGAATGACCTACCTCTTAGGACTGCATAGTTTCTGAACTCAAGGCTATTCTACCTCTCAAAACTGTGCAATTTAGTTCCTCAAGGTTGGCCTTCCTTCCATGATTGTGTAGTTTCAGAAGGGAAGACCAGCAATGATGCAAGGTCAAGGTAGAAGATGTCTTGTGTTAAAATGTATCAAATTGGGATTAAAAAAAGACATCACAAGCACTGAATAGAATTCTAAGTCTTTAAAATAACATGAATACGTGATGATAGTGAATTATGAGCTCCCGTGGACAGAAGGGATGCTCCAAAATCAAAGCATGGTAAAAATTTGGAGGGTGGTTGTAGCAACAAAAATAGTTGGTGTATTAAATGCTCCCAAGCAAAGAATAATAGAGTGACTCACTAAAATTGATAAATAAATCATAGGGAATCAACCAAGATTCAAGAAAGTTCCTCTTAATTCCAGTAACCTGATTTCACTCTTAGAGGTATTTTCTCAGTCCCCGGGTAAGCATTGAGTTGGTTCACATTTCCATAGAATCTGTTGGTTGAGTTATCACCAACACACAAGAAGGGTATCCCCTAAAACACAAGGAATGTCATCCTAGTTTCCTTGCAATGCTTTCTTCCTTGCTTCCATTCGTGAGCACTCTTTCTCTTACACATATATTTTTCTTTTTATCACTTTGGTCTCTAATGTGATTAACCAACTTCCATTCAAGTCATGGGGAAGACTAAGAAATTATGGGATCTCTTCCTACCCAATTGCCCATTCTCAAAATCATTTAACCACCAATGTTTGTTATGCTAGAAACACCCTCTCCCTTTCCATGCTCCCACTTCTTCACATCCCTCTCTTGTGTGTTGGCTTCCTGAACACATCCCATAAGGTTAAGGATAATATAAGAACATCACTTTCCATAGGATTCCCATACACAACTTGAATGTCTCCACTATCAAACCATTTAATTTATTAGGGAGATGGGTAGGTAACTAATGAAGTGGCTTGAGTTTGGTTTAAACATTTCACAAAAAAACTCCTCCTCCTTGATCTCTTAATTTGTTTCCACTCCTCCATCTCATCCATGTTTTAAATTTTTCATATTATTTACATGAACTATAATTCATAATGACATTTACAAGAGAGGTGGAAAAATAATTGTCACATCAAAATAGAATATACATCATTTGTGGATGGGTTTAAAGAAAAAAATTTCAAAAGGCATGGCCCCCTCTTAGGCACAAATATGGTTTTTTGTTGAACAAGCTCAAATATGGTAATGAAATTCTTTGAGTCCAAAGATTACCCTCTATATAGTTAGCACCAAGAAATTAAAAAGAAATATACATGTATCAAAATATTTCATGACACTCTATTTCGACTTCTGATCTTTGATACAGGGGTATATTTGGAGGTGGGAAGATTTCCCCGATATGGTATCAACATTAAGGAATCAAGAGAAATATCAAATTGAACATCACCATGAGCTTTATCTCTGATTGACGACCTTTGATATAGAGTACCGATAAAAAGTGGGAGAAAATATTTGATGCATCATCAATGTTGGGAGAATAGAGAAGGTTAAATTTTCAATGGATATATTTTTTTTGATTTCCTTCCTATGATACACAAGGATATGAGTAAGGGGAAATATATCAATTGTGGTATTTTTAAGACTTAGGGTACCAAAAAGAAGGTATGCTTCATGGAATCTCCCCTGCTATAGGTCTTAGATTAGTAGGAAGTTATCTACCGAGGTGACCCACACAAAACTTTAATTCTTTGGGGGTGGTGTTGTTCGTTACAGCATGGTAATAGGATGTGATTGTCTGATATAGTCAAAAGAGGATTTCCATGGGTAAAACCATGGATTGATACCCATGGTAATAAGAGGATCAAAGTATATATATACAACAAAATAATGATATAAGTTGTTATTGATGTGGTGAAAAGAAAGGTGATTGAAAGATCATAAGATAGTGAAAATACGAGACACTAAGTAGAGAGTATGTGTGCCATGGGATCTCTGTGTATGTGCAATACAAACAAGAAGGATGGTATATTTGTAGAAAAGGTTTGTGTCAAATAGCAAAAATTGCTAATACAAGCACATATTTAGACAAAGAAGGAAAAAACATAAAACAAATTAGATTTTCAATAATTGTAATCGATTCATAGATAAGGAGGGGATTGGTGTTCCCAGTAGGTGGGTGTCTACCACACCTCGGGGATAGGTGTCTCCAATGGGTCAGAGCTTGCAAAAGAAGAAAGGAGATAATATCTCATGAAAATGGGTGCTCGCAAATGTTGTAACTGTAGGTGTGTGCTTACCATCACTATTTTAAAGAAAATAAAAACTTTGTGGTTTTATCCCTTTATGGGTTTCCACATAAAATCTCTAATGTCCTTTATGTTTGTTTATTTATGTTATGCTTGTTTGTTAAATTCAAAACTGAAATAAGGAATAATTATTTATGTTAACATTTATCTTATACTACTTAAATATTGATTCACCCCGCCTCCCAGCATTCAACAAATGATGGGCTTGAAAAGCAAGACCAAAACAAAGTTTTAGTTGGATGGACTAGCTTACATAAGAAAACCTTAAAATATATAGCATGAAATAATCGTTAGCATAAGAATGATACAAATCAATCAAGGCCTAGCAACCAAACCTTAGATATAGTAGTCTAACTCAAAAAATTGACCTTTCAGCCCTATATTACTAATAACAAACAAAATGTAAAGGAAAGATGTTGGAAAAAATGTTATTGATGTAAAAAGGGTGAATGGTCGGCATTATTTTGGGGATGTTCACACACAATTTAGCAAATTGGATGCAAGGACCCTTTATATTGGTAGCCCTCATCATGTCATTTCATTTTATAGGTGGCACACCTTATGGGTCCTCTTGGTTGGACAGATATTATTGGTTAAAGTTTGATGCCCCAAATGGTTTGGTGTAGCACAAGATTTTTCCCCACAAAGTTATGGCCTGAATACTTCATTCTTGCCCTAGAAGGAGTGCAAGAAATTTGTAATTCAAATTGTTGTATGTTTCCAATACTATTTTGAAAGGAGTTTAATGAAAAAAAAAATAAAAATTGAGTGACCTAAGCCTCCTACTGCAAGTCAGCCTTAATTGGTTCAAATCAACTCCTATAAAAAGATGTGTCATTTCAAGAAAGTATTCATTTCTTTGGGTCAAGTTGGCCCCAGTATAGGTCCCCCGAGAAACACTATATATAGTGTATTCGAGGAACCTCAAAAGACACAATTCATGCAACAATATGAAGAATAAAATATCTCTTATATCATGGTATCTACCTAAGGCCACTCTAGAAAACAAGATTTTCTTTTGCATACGCTACTTGGAAGTGTCAAACTAGCGTGTATATGGGCCTTCACCAAGGAGAACCAACATATAGATCTACAAATAATAAGTTATAACTTCGCAGCTATTCCAGAATTTAGATATACCCATATGACAACAATACAAAGGATAAAACATGAATTTTCAATTAGATCTATACTATCCATTATCAAATCATATAATGATAAGTCATTTCAGGTTTCATGATCTTGATCCAACATTGTATCCAAGGGTGAACCATATATGTTAGGTCTATATCATAACCATAGCCCTTAAAACCCAAAATATGCTTCAAATAGAATTATTCATGAAAAACCCTTTCACTTGCACACTTAACCCTTTGATCTTCTCCTCCTTATACACTTAGAGCCTTTTTCAATACCTCGAACCAAAAAAACACTTAGAACCTATGGTATTCTTAGATGATATCAAGTAAACATTATTCCACTCAATATTGTTGGGTAATACCATGGTATGGACCCTTGGTATTCTATAACCTTAATTTTCCATCCCATATGTGCTTTTCCTTGTGTGAAACTGTATGCATACATATACGCTCCTTTTACGTTGTGTATTGGCGTGTATACGCTACTTGGACAAGGGTAAACAATGTATACAACTTAAACCATTCCCTTTCCTTAATTTCTTGATTCTGATCTGTAATCCTTTGTCCTGCCATCTGTGGAGCTATAAAAAGGGTCTCTTTCACCTCTAATTACCTCACATTAATATGTCAATCCGGGAACGTTTTTTTTATTTCAAAGTGTGTCTCAGTCTGAGGCTATCATTTGCCAAAGTAATGCTAGTAGCACAGTGTTTGAAAATACAAGAGTAAACTAGTTCTTGTTCACAGCTAACTACTTCAAAAGATTAAACCACACATTCAGAAAACTGAGCAATTTATCAGTCAAGGGTTCGGTAGTGATAACCCATCCCTTTGGAAACTGATGGACAAGGAAACCAGAGAATAGATCGTGGATCTGGGAGCCAGAAAGTAGATGTCAATGCTCACTACATCCTGAGATTGTTCTTCATACCAAAATAACAAATGACAAGAAATGGAACAACAAATAAGAAATGGAACAACAATTAAGAAATAGAACAACAGTAATGGAACAACAAACCTGAAATGGAATAGCAAACCTGAAATGGAACAAAATTTAAGAAATAGAACAACATCTAAGTCTAACAAGCAGAAACACCTTAGTCTGTAAGATCAAATGTACTAATCGTAATCTACAGGAATCAAATTGAAATCCTTCACTCTTAAAGGTGGATTGAATAACATACCAAAATGGAACAATAATGATTACTAATGAATTATAGAACAGCGCTTAAAGACCATATATACACAAAACACACTTAAATAGTAATCTGATCCAAGTATCAATCTAAGTTAGTAAGAATACAACTGCATTTCAAAATAGAACAACATTATTCATAAATCCAACAATCGCAAAGAACATAACTTCCAATATGAATTCCGTAATGTTGATGAACAAGTGCAGAGCATAAAGGCTCTGTAATGGAATAGCAACAGTATTTTGTAAAGACTAGTAGTATTATATCAACACCTAAAAGAATAATGCTTACGATGCAGAGTCAATACAATAGTTCTGTCCCTAGAAACCTTAATAATTTAAGCATAACAGAGCATGTGATGTAAACTTACAAAACAAATCAAATTACCAAATAATGTCGATAAGCAAACCACACAAAAACCAAACGTAATGGTACAAGAGCAAGTGTCCTCCAAGGCCGTGCCCTTAGCCTCCAGGGGTACACTACTTGAAGTTATTCTAGACTCAAAGATGACATAGTAACCAAGTTTGTATTAATGTATAAAGTGAAACTACAATAGAGAAGTTCTTAACGAGACTCGATGATCAAAGTTTTGATCTTAAAGGAAATTACATAAACATAACAACATCTAACTCTCCCCTCTCGAGCTAACAGTGCTGCCCCTTTTATAAGGGTGAAGGCAGAGATATCTAAGTGCAGAAATATATAAAACAATGATACCTCAGGATAAAGGATCATGAGGGATTCGTCGAACCATTAGTCCTCAGTCATTTCTTTTCTTTCCTGCACCGAGCCAATATCTCCACTTCCTTTCCAGGGTTGATTCACTTTGATTTTCTTTGCCTTATTTGCATACGGTCTCCCATCAAAGCCACAGTGGTTAACCCATCCTTGTCATTTCCTTTGGAATGAAAACTTCTCATTTTTCCCTCTTCCTACATAAGGAAATGAAAATTGTCAGGGTTTTTGTCTTGCATATTAATCTCACATGTTTTATTATAATTCCTTATCATTTTCTGAGTTCATGATGCAAAACGTTTGTAGGTTCTAATAAAAAGACGCTGAAATAATTATCAAAAACATACCTTCTTTAGTACTCCACATACCCCCCTGCTTACCCTTTTTCATGCCCTCATGAAAACCTTGTAGTTGATGTGTAAGGCAGTGAGTGAGTAGGCTGGTGATGGAATCTCATGTAAAGGCCTACAACCATGATGCGTAACTAGGTATTGAAAGAAATGGCCTGTCTGACCCTCAGGCATCTCATACAGGGCTTCGTATCTGGGTGCAGGGTTCTAAATAATTGTACTCTGGAACCTATATCCTAACCAGGATGGCCCTTCCCTCAAAATGATTTCGCCATAGAGGTGTAAGCGGTTGGCAGATAATTTAAAATTCTCATACTTAAATGGTTCCCTGAGCTGGATATTCAGATTAGGGATTTGATACCGAAATTTAGCCCCATCAATGGCAGGGTCTTTGATAGAGAACAAGTATTTTAATCCCTGCCAAATCATTGCCTCATGCATGGGTCCTAATGCTTCAGTTACACCTGGAAGGTTTCTATGTTTTCTCCATAACTGTACTGGATCCCTAGGCTCAACTCTTATCCATAAATCTAATCCGTTTTCTTGTCTTTGGAAAGCATTATAGGCTTTGAGCCATTTAATTTGATTAACCCCAAATGAAATAAATTCCTGTAATTGGATATCCCCAACAAAAGGGCTAGGGTT
The DNA here is from genome assembly GCA_000404065.3 of Pinus taeda. Taxonomy (NCBI): domain Eukaryota; kingdom Viridiplantae; phylum Streptophyta; class Pinopsida; order Pinales; family Pinaceae; genus Pinus; species Pinus taeda. The sequence continues at coordinate 31,206 of APFE031481455.1, read as the reverse complement.
CAGCTCAGTCTCTTGTTCTAATACAAGGTTATGTAAATAAAATTCACACAGTAGTCTCTGAAGTTTTACCCCGTAGTGCTTACATTAGTTTATAAAATCATTGATGGTGTTAATTTGTATGGGAGTACCTGCTTTAACAGCCTTTATTTTCAATTGCAAATATCGTTCCATTAAAAACAAGGCATAATTCTTAGCAGGGGCTCTACATGCTAGGACGTCATTGTATAAATAACATAAGGTATCCATCTGCTTGACAACTATATCTAACCTATGAGTTACCTTCGCGACTTTCTCTCCTTCCCTTCATCACACTTCAAAGGCCTCGCTTTCAGATAGATTAACGTTCCTAAGCTGCTACTGTAGCTCTTCATACTTTTGTCGAGGGACCTTCTGCTCTCTAAGCTTTTCTGCTGCTTGTGAGCTTGCTTCAAACCCTTTTGTAGGGTTACCTTTTTTGGATCTCTTTTCCATGCGGCAGTGGAGGCCGGGAGTTTTACCTAAACTTTCCTATTGCGTTGTTGTTTTGAGTTCATGACTCTTATCACCCTCGAAGGTGGTGCCTCCATCTGAATTTCCTTATCCCGAGTCAACATCTCATCCATTTCTATCTTAACATGGATATCAATCCATTGTTGTTCCTTTTCAATTGGAACAATAGTCTATTTCTCAACATCATTTGGGACAGCAGCCTGGCTTTCGACAGGGTTTTGAACAACAGGATGGATTCTGGTCCTCCGCCCCTTTGTCTTGAGGGTTTTTGCTGGAGTGGTTGCATTTTTCCTTCCCAGAGTCCTTTTTGCCCTTTCCCTTGTGTTTAGAATCCTAATCTGCGGGTGGAGCTGAACTATTATATTCAGTAACCTCTGTTGTTCCTTTCGCAATTCCCTAATTTCCGCAATTTGCTTAGAAGGAATAGTAGGTTGTTCAATGTTGCCTGGAGTGTGACTAATTCCCTGATTTTCTCTCTCAGGTGTTTCTTCATTTCTCTGCTCTGGTTGTTCTGGGGAAAGAACCCTAACTGGTTCTGTTATTTCTTGGGTGACCTCCTTTTCTGCCCCTGTTTCCTTTGGAATTTCTTCTGGTGTCTTCTAGCCAGGAATGGATTGTTCTTGTTCAGCATCTTCTGTCATATTTTCATCATGAACATGTAGATTCTCTTCTTCTGCCTCCTTTGCATGTGATTCTTTAGGTGCATTTTCCTCCTGAGGTTTCTCTTCGGCATGGAGGTCTGATGGACTGGAAGGTTGGCCATATTCTCCCACATTGGCCAAAACTTTGGCCAATTCATCTTCTCCCAATGGGTCTTGCAATGGGCTACCTTCCTGCTGTTCCGTTTCCTCCTTCTGCTCAGATTTCTCAGATTCCTCTTCTTTTTCTCCTTCTTCTTCTGATTGCTCGGCTTCTTCTTCCTGTATTCCTTTCTCATCATCTTCCCCTTCTGGTCGTGGGGGTTGCTCATCTTCTATTTCTACCAGCTGGCTGGTGTTTTCATGGGGATTCTCTAGCCTCCCTCGTAGCCGTGTTAGCCAGACCAATTTCCTACATTTTTCTAGATGCTCGGATGTACTGGTGGTGTGTTTACGTTTTGGGGATGGTGTGGTCAATCCTCCATTTATCATGGCAATTAGCTCTTCCCAGCTGCTCTGCTACTGGGTAAGGCTATGGCTGACTATTAACTGAATCAACCCATGATGAATAACAACTGAATCTACATGCTGTGCCTTTTTTATGCTCCATGCAACGTCATGAAGTAATGAATCCAAAAATGGAGGTAAATTTACAGAGCATTTTTGTTTTAGTAAAACTATGAGTTTAAGATTTTTTGGTCTTACCACGTCTTTTCTACCTTCACAGGTAATGTAGCTTTGAATGGTCTTCTCCAATTACCCCCATGACTCTCCTAGTGCCGCTGGCAGAACCCCCTTTCCTATAATTGTCAGGCTCTGGCCTTTGTCTTTGAAGATTTCAATAATCTTCTACAATCTCTCCTTCTTTAGCATCCCTACAGGTCCAGCAGCTGGCAGTCCCAAGACTTCTACGATCATGTCATCTGTGACTGCTATGCGTCTCCCCCTCACTGTGGAGTGATCCTCTTGCAGGTTCTGCAAGAATTCAATTGCCACAATCTCATTAGACTCCTGCAAGTGGTTGAGATAAGTCAGCCACCCTGCTCTTCCCAAGATTTCCCGGGCAGCAGCAGAGACTGTTAACACCTACGGTTCTCTCTAAATCGCTCTTCCTCCCATGCTTACGGTTTCGCTGTAAACTTTCAATGGAATGGCAGCTGTTCAAACTATTAAAACACAGAGAGGCTAACAAACGCAAGAGTCGCTCAAAATGTAATGCTGCAGAGTATACCATGGAAATGGCTTATGAATAACAAGTCATGCAGAAAAATAAAAAATAGTATACTGTTGAGCCATGCTATACCCCAGTACACAGCTTCCGAATAGTGATCTGACACGTAATCCAGGGAATTATGAGGTTAACCTCCCCCCCTGTAATGTGATAGGTTGTCTCGATCGTCAAATAAAGGAGCGGTGCCCGTTCTAAAATAGAGTCCTTAAGGAACAATGTGTGGCGATATGCCATGTTTACAAAAGTAGCAAATTACTGAAATCGACGCATAGAGTTGGGTCACTTAATACGTAACAGACTGCGGTGATATGATGCGAGGTTGGGGATAGGACATCTGCCATGGATAGAGAGTCTCATGTGGTCATTGTCAATTGTTCTGTCATGATTGGTGATAATATATATTCATGCATTGTATGGTTTGCGAAATAATACATAATTGATTACTAAGGCATAAGAAACAGACGGGTGCTAATAACTTACCTATTGGTGTAAATAATGTGACTTCAATACCATTAACAGTGCTTTGCTGCTGACAAGTGCCCATAACCTTGGTAGATTTGTTTATTTAACCCATGGAACCATGATCCTTTGTGTATGCTTAGGAAATGCCATGTAATGTCAAAATGTAGGTGATTATACTGGCTTGGTGACCAATTAGCCATAATGCCATTCACGAGGAAGGATTGAAAGGTGGGCAGGCTGGCTCGTGATGAGACCTCCTGTTCCAAAGGTTCTTTATTTGATATACCTTTTGGACCATATCCCTGATGTGGTGGCCATAGTGGGAATGCCACTTCGCTTTTGTCCTCATGATCATGGTAGGTTGGCTCTTGATGAGACCCCCTATCCTGCATTTGACAACTTATAAGTCATGTTTGCTCCTTTTTTCTTTTTCATAAAGTACTTTCCCTATTTATACATAAAGGGTGTTCAACACTCCTTAAGAGTAGGAATGGTGGAAGAAGTCTTAACATCCCAATAGGAAGATATAAACCCTTTTCTCTTATTCCTGAATAATAATGAAAGAGGATTAAAAGGGACCAACATGATAAAGATAACTAATCAGAGTAGAATTAGTAGAACAATGACAGCAAAAGATAACGAATAAGCGTGTCCTTCCTTCTATCCTCTTACCAATTGAGAGCAATTTCTTATAAGGATAGTGATTTTATGATTCACTAATTTCAGTATGTTGTGATTTTGTATCCATTGCATAAGTGCATAGTTGTATTCTAAAAGACTTGAAAGAACAGGAACACTAAGCATCCTTAATTTAGAACAGCAAAAGGAACAAGCTGTTTCAAAGGGAGAGCAAAAGAATGCAAGTGGTGTTCCTTTTGGAAAAAGGAACAACAAAAGACCACAAATGTTGTTCCTTTGGAAAAGGAAGAACAGAAAACGCAAATGTCGTTCCGTTGAAAAAGGAACAACAAAGATGGAAAACGTTGTTCCTTTGGAAAAGGAACAACAGAACACACAGATGCCATTCCTTTGAAAAAGGAACAACAGAAATCGAAAACGATGTTCCTTTGGAAAATGAACAGCAAAACACACCAATGTCGTTCCTTTGGAAAAGGAACAACATAA